>JANSTW010036448.1:0-15038 GCA_027564275.1 Diadocidia ferruginosa | reverse complement strand
CATAGAAATGTGTAAATTTGAAATTGATGTCTGTGACCTGTGTAAAATTACACAAATCGGGGTTAAATTTATCAATATTTATCATAGAACTTTTTAAAATTTTAAAACTAACAAAATAAATAATAATAAAACAAAATAATTTGCACGCACCGGTGTACTTTATCACGTTTTTGGGAATATTTTACACGTACACTCCAAATAATTTTACACCTTCCTCGTGCAAAATTAACGCAGATAACTCAAAATTACACAGGAAGTATTTTTACACAAAACGTAGAATTTTTACACAGGCTCTATGATAATTTGTTTACACTTTCCTGTGTAATATACCAATAAAAACACAAAAAAGTGCAAAAATTTAATTTCTATTAGGTAATTTCTCTAAGGATTATTTTATGTTGTGTTTTACCTGTCTAAATTTGGCTAGTTGTGGTTAATTAGACGTAGAAATTTGCTAAATTAAAATTGATTTGTCTGTGTAAATTTACACAGTAAAGTGTAAAAACTTTAAAACATAAATAACTTACTGTCCCTGGATTATCTAATTTAAATTCTAAGGGAAAATTTAAAAAAAATAAATATAAACTGTCGCACCCCTTATATAATAATATATTTAAAAATACTTTTTATTATCTTCTCTATGTACTGCAGCGGGTGAACGTGATAATAAAAAGAAATAACATAATTTTCGTTTTTTTCCCTTTTTTAAAGAAAATCCTTTTTCTAATGAATTTATTGAAAAGTACATTAAATTTTATGGACTGTGCCATTTCGTGTCTTGTTTATCAAATAAGATTTTAGTACAAAAGTTTGTACAATTTTAACTACTGTACTTTATATAGGAATAGTTAATAATATTTTGTTTAATACAAAACGAAAACCTACCCCACTATATAGAGTCACCAGTTTACCACCCCCTATACATATAAACACCGCGTGTATACATTCATATATTAAATGTAATAAGTAAAGTACAGAAACTTAAATCGTTATAAAAGTCTCAGCTATATACTAATAAAGGCGAAAATATGAAATTATTGATGTTTAGTGTCGAATTGATATAATTAGGACTTTTGTCTATATGGAATTTTAGTATAATATTAAGCAGTACAATGCAGAGCAGTATATTGAGGTTTTGGTGTTTGTGTTGCGGAATATTTCGCACCAAAAAGTTTTAGTGTAAATTTCACAAATAAGTAACGGTAAAGTTGGTACCTAATATATTCATGTTTTAAGTTACATGGTAATAATTTATAATTTTATTATCATCGTTGGCAGGTTTTATGCACACAATTTTATAGAGCTAGGTATATGCTAATTTTAGTGCTATGAAGCCACACATTAAATAACAAGGAAAATAATTATTTAAAATATATTTATTATTATTATTATTGGAAAAGTGGTGCAAAAGTTTTTCCCGAACCATGTTTTATTTGTTATTTTAAACTATAAACAAGCCATCATATTGTAAATATACAGAGCTCAATATTCATTTGATTTAATGTAAATATAATATTTTATTTTATTATATAGTAAAAATGCATATGAAAATAATTCAAGCTATTTAAAAAAATAATTTGAAAATTGGAAAATTTTCTTTTATATAGTTTGTTTTAAAACAATTGTTTATGGATAGTAGGGTAAAAATTACAATA
This sequence comes from Diadocidia ferruginosa, assembly GCA_027564275.1. Taxonomy (NCBI): domain Eukaryota; kingdom Metazoa; phylum Arthropoda; class Insecta; order Diptera; family Diadocidiidae; genus Diadocidia; species Diadocidia ferruginosa. The sequence goes on along the minus strand of JANSTW010036448.1, from coordinate 13,383 downwards.
AACTAGCAAATAACGAAATGTTTTTCCTTCTAATTTTTTTGTGGAATTTTTTATATTTTGCAAGCCTCTATTGTTTTACTATCGAGTTCCGTCAATTTAAAAATGTATAAGAAAGAAATCAGAAAAACATGGAATTATTAAAGAATTTTTTCAAAAATTGAATAAAAAATAACAAATAAAATTGCCTTCTATATGGTAATATCATTGTTTTGCAAGCCTCTATCTATTTGCTATCAAGTTCCGTCAATTTAAAAATTTCTGAGGAAAAATCAGAAACAAAAATCCTAAAAAAAATTGGAAAATCGCAGAAAATAATAATTTAGTTTCAACTTTCTTATAATTTAAGTAAAATACTGTATGCAATTTTTTCAAAATATTTGAGTTAATTTTAATGAATTTAAGATCCTGTCAGTTTTGACCGAAAAAATAATTTTTTACTGAATTATTTTTCACTCAAACGAATTATTGATTGAATTTTGTCGTCAAAAAAAGTTTATTATATTTTCACTCGTAGTTAACTACATTTTTCACTCAATATGAATTAAGAGAAGTTTTTTTAGAGTGTATAAACAATTTATTTTTTTAATTTAATTTCCTGCTTCCTAATTTATCATAAAATATTTAATTTTTGAAATCCTAAAAAACTTTTACCTAAAATAAACTTTTTCTTAATTTCAGAAGAAAAAAATATTGGTTGGGACTAGGCGCCAGTAATGAGAACTTTTGTGTGAGCTAATTTTACTAAATCTAATTTTTTGTACATAGAGTAAAAAGCACAAATAGAATTTAAAAAAATTGCTGAAATACAATAAAAATTACCCCATATACTGAATTGAATTGCATTTACATAAACGATGAGCTAAAATATTGTTTATGTAAATTAAAATGAAAATAAATTAAATTGAGTGGAAATTGATAAAATGTTGTATACGCAATACGCATTGCACTAAAACTATAAAAAAATAAATTCTACATATAAATATGAATTCTGTGTGGTTTATTCAACAGATGTTTTTTTCACATGCGCGTCCCAGAATAAATGTGTTAATTGAATAAATTTTAAATTTAGATTAAAGTACACAATATTTATGGTTATTGCAGGAATATTTATTTTTATTGTTGTTTTAATAATTAAATCTAAATAATAAACTGTTTTTTATTATAAACTAATAAATTATATTAAATATATGCGTTGTATTATTGTACAAAAAAAAACATTTTTAAACGAAAATTTCATGTTAGTTTTATAGGAGCTCTTAGGCCTGGTTTTAACGGCCGAGTGATTTAACGCTCGACATTTAAAAAAAAATTAAAATTTTATTTTTTCCAAAATGGGCTTTCATGATAAAATATAGTTTAGACGCCATCTTGCATTACGCCGTCATATTGAATTTTCTAATAAATTATTTTCATGACTTTAAACGTACTAAAATTTCGATCACTTTCTTTTATTTGTGCGAAAAGTTAGTCATGTTTTTAAGAAACAATTTATAACCTCCTTGGTCTTACTTGAATTAAGATTTTATTATTTTAAATACAAATTAATTTAAAATGTATAGACTTAATATCAAAAATCTGTTACTATTATCACCCGAAATGTGGTAAAAACTTTTATTTATATTGACCTCAATATGACATTTCTGATTTTTATTTTCTGATTTCTGATGGCGAAAATTCACATATAAAAATATTATCGTTCAAATCAGAGTTTTGATTCAATCAAATCAGCATTTTGATTCGATCAAATATAAGCATTGTGATTCGATCATATAGGCATTTTGATTCGCTCAATTTTGTTTCGTACAAAATATTTTTTTTAATCGTTCAAATTTTGATTCGTTCAAAATTAATTAAGATTTTGATTCTATCAAAATCTATTTTTTTAAATTAAATTTTGATTCAACCAAATTTTGATTTCTTCATATTTTGATTTGATCAATTCGATCAAAATAATTTGTTTTATTCGATCAGAATTTTAATTCGTTCAGATTTTGATTCATTCAAATTTTGATTCGATCAAAATCAATTTGATTTGATCGATAATCGAATTTCTGATTTTTTGGTCTAAAATTAAAAAAAGAAGTAACTTAAATGTATTTTTATTTTTTTCTATTTTTTTTTAAATTTATCGCGATTACAAGACTTGTATTTATTCTATATACTAACCGTATATAAATAAAAGTAATAATCAAAGTCGTAGGTTCAAAATTAACTAATAATATAAATTTCTTTAGAATATTTTTGTCGTTCGTTTAATGCTTTTTTTTATAAATATATACGACGTATATTTTTATATTCGAATTAAATTACTTCAATACTTCATACAAAACATAATTTTGAAAAAAAAATGCAATAATAAAATTCTATATAAAATAAAGAAAAGAAAATAAATCAAAAACAAAACAATAAAATAAAAACACTCGACTATAAAAAAAAAAAATATCAAAATGAGCTCCTTAACGGTTCGCGTATATAGTGTAGTGTATATTCATATATTTATAATTTTATATTAATAAATTATAATTTTAATGTCGACAAACACTTTGCAGTGTAAATATATAGAATATATAGGTTTGGTTTAAAAATTTATTATTATTTATATATAAGAGAACACAAAACCTTTAAAATTTAAATTTAAACCAAATACAAATTGCATCAGATGTGTGTGACTATTGTGTGCTATATGCGAAGCAAGAAAAGTTAAAAAGAATTCAAGAACACAATATATTTATTTCCGTAAGTACGCGTCACGTGTTAAATTTGATAAGTTTTCCATTACACAGTACGCAGAAACCCTTTAAATTGTTTTTTTTAATGTTTATTTTTCTTATATGCGGTAAATGATTTTGTTTTATTATGGTAACTGATTTATTTAAAGAGTAAACTAATTAAATTTATTGTTCTATATATTAGGTAAGTGTTCTTAGAATAAGTGAAATATCTGAAGTCCCTAATAAAAATATCTAAAATTCACTATTGCCATAAAACATTGAATTATACATAAATACGGTATAATGCAAATTTCTCAAAAATAGAATTAGAAAGTTTTGTTTACTACAAGGCTGATGAAGAAATTGTTCAGGTCAAAATTGTTTGATTGCTCAATAATTTGAATTTTTATTTTTTTATTTTAAGAAGTTTAAAAAAAGCAATCACAATAATTAAAATTTATGAATTAAAAAATATTAAATATCCTAAAAAACACATAATTCTTATTTTACTGACACACAATACAAGCACGTGCCTACCCAATTTAAACAACAATAACCCAATCAATGTGCATTTATTTGGGAAACGCATTTAGTTAAACTGGGGCTGGTATACAACAATAAAAAACATTGAAAACTATATTTAAGGTTTTCGTTAAAATGTATTATTGTTTACATATAGAAAGCAATTTAGCTACAATAAATAATGTAAACATCATAAATTTAAAAAAGATAAATAAAAATTCGTTTTATGATTATTTTGGCATATGGGTTTACTCCTTTATATATGGAATAATATATCCTTCCTTAACCATAATATTTATTTGTATATATATATACAGTTTAGCATTTATTTTATTATTGGTTTTTTCCTTTTAAATGTCTTTTTTTTACTATTTTAATTCCCACAAATTAAATTTTAATATTGCAACAATGCGTAGTAGATAGTATAGTAAGTTGCGCCCGCTGTAAACATTGCATATGTCTCGTTAATGTAATTTTTCTCTAACACAGTTTATAATATCCGTTTCCGGTTATTTTTTTGAAGTTGCGTATTTTTCATATACCCGCGCTTTTAAATTTTATATATTTGTACAAATATTATATTATAATATATGATAAATGTTGATGCACTGAGCTTAAATTTGTCGTTTATCAGAGTTGATTTATTTGTGTGCATTAGAACTATAAAGGTTTTTATGCCTATGAAATATATGGTTACAAAATTTAATAAATATTGCAATCCTCAATCTAATTTTTTTTCGTGTAAATTTTCAAATATTTTATTAATATTTGCAGCTAAAATATACAATATTCGTTTGGCGCTACGGCTCCTTTTTGTTTATTTTAGACCAGTGGCGTAAATTCACCAAAATCTTGGGTGGGCAACCTTTTTTTAAATTATTTTTATATATACCTATATAATAAATACATACTGAGAACTATATAGATGGTTCAAACTATGAGAGGGCTCAGCCCAGTTTAAGCTATTTGTGTTTAATTTTTGTACATTTTATTTAACATATTTTTTTAAATATCTTTTCTATTCAATATAAACTTGCCGCGCAGCGAATTTTTTTTTTAAATAATAGCAGAAAACTCCTTAAATCATTGCGTTATAAAATTCTAAAGAGATATATTAGTAATAAAAATCTAATTCTATCCTTTGAGAGGTTGTAGAGAATCTCAACTTGCAAAATGATGCAGATATGGCCCTAGAAACTGTACTCCCAATTACCAAACTGAAATTTAGACAATTTCGAGTCTTAAAAAGTAACATTGTAAATAAGGTGTAAATACAGGGTTATTCTTTAAAAAACTGCATTTTCAGTCAAAAATATATTCAAAATAAACGAAATGGCATCATAGAGATGTTTTTTTTCTCGATTTTTCAAGTAAAAATATATTATCTTTACCAGTGGCGATAATTCAGTCAAATCTTAAGGAAGCAATTTTTTTTAAATTTGAATATACATATAAATTAAATAGACACCTAAATGTAATCAACTATGATCGTGTACAGGCTATGTAAAGTTACCTTTAGCACTTTTTATTTAAAAATTTGTAAATAGTTTCTTTCATCATTATAAAATTGCAGAGCAGCGAATTAAAAATCGCGATTTTCTAAATTTTTCGATATTACCTCGCCTTAAAAGGAGAAGAAATATTTTGGTTACGACTAAAATCCATTTAAATTTGGTTGGAGAAAGCACATAATGATCGCTACTACATAATTATTAATTAAATATATTATATACAGTATACTCATTTAATAATAGCCAAGTATGAACATGGAGTAATGGATAACGTCACGACCCTTTTATCAACTGCGCTATCACCTTTCATTCGCAGGTGTTTGTTAAAAAAGCGATTGCAGTACTTCAGAAGTCACTTAAAGCCGTTGTCCGAATATATATATGACTCCGACCGGTAGGGTTTCAGATATTAAACGGGGTGAAACCAGGGGCGTCAATTGATAGGGCCTGATGGGGGAAGGGGCATTGGTTCCCCAAGCACCAGCGCTTCTTAATGCAATTTTTTTAATGATACAATATAATTTAATCGTAAAAACAAAAACTTTCGTCTAAAATTTTGTATATACATCATTGTAGATAATATCATTTACTTTGTAGGGTTGGTCCCTATCGCGGGGGATCTTTTTTATCTAATATCTAGACTGGAAAGATTATAAACCATCCTAACTAAATATATTAAATTAAATTCAATTGTGTGAATCCCACTATTTAAAAAACGGTTTGTCATGAAAAAACCTAATAATCAGATTAAACATTAAACAGTGCAGTGATAACGGTTTAGCCCAAGACACTCATCGGGTTTTATTGGTAAATTATTATTGTTATTATTATTATAGATATAGAGTATAGACATTAATGGTAATTATTGTTCTATTTAGCGTTTTATTCTAACAAAACAATAGGTACCTATAGTTGTAAATTTTTAATAATTTTTTTTTATTTTAAATAAATACATTTTATACATACCGGCTGACCACCATGAATTCGTACTAACTAAAATGTTTAGTTGCATATTTTGTTGAAATATAGTATGAAATATTCTTTTACATACCTATGGAATAAAACTTCATTTTTATAAAATAATGCTAGACATTTTGACATGTTGCATTTTATATACTAAATAGAATTTAGTGTTTAGAAGCTGGTTATATTTTATTGGGTTAACCTGTTTAGACACTATATGATAGAGAAAATTAAACATTTTTTGATTTTTTTAAATTAAAAAAAAATTTGAGTTAAAAACTATTTTTTTCACTTTATATGTGCAGCTTAGCGGTCAGATTTCAAAACGATGTTTAACTCTTTTACAAAAATCAAGCGAAAAAGCTGTTTAATGCTCATTTGGATAGCTAAAGCGTAAAGCCACATTTCCGCGTTTTAAATATGCAAAAATAATTATATTTGGAATTTGGATCGAAGTGCATATTTCTAAATAAAAAAAAAAAAAACAGATTCTGACTATCAGGGTCGAAATATATAAAATCTGGATTAATACATGAAGAAGAACGAAAAGAATATAATAAATCTAAAATGTTCAGTCGCACATCGAACAGTCTGTAAAATATTTTGTCTTTCGCAAGTTATTAATTATTATATACAAGTCCTATGTGCCATATCATTTTGAACATCAAATGACATGAGTTTTAAGTGCGTTAGTGGAAAAAGTGCAGATATGAATTCAAAGAAGAAGAAAGGTCCAATTTTTGAAATTTCAAAATGTGAAAATCAAATGGCAAATGAAATTATCAAAACTATGGTGCCCGTACAAACTCTTCCCAATCAATATGGAGATCGTTTTATTCCACGTCGATATAACGCAACAAAAAGTGCGGCATTGGAAGCTCATGCTCTGCTGCATATGAGGATCTATGGCGATCAAGCAAGTGGCACGGATAAAACCTCCTCGTCTGATGTATCGGTGGATATTTTTGATATGAAAGATATTCCTGGTTATTGGCGATCACACGCCTTTAAGGTTAGCATAGAACAATGCTTTGGCATTTCAGATAAAAATACAATTTTAAATTTTCATGATTGGATAACGAAAGAAGTATGCTACCAAACACTAAATATGATGCCTAAAGCGCCCAAAATAACACTACAATATCCAAATCTTGAACGATTAGATTGGCCGTGTGTGCCACGATCACGTCCATTAGTCTTCACTGATTCTACGCACGACCTGCCCGAATTTATGGACTATTCGCATTTGCGAATAATTGCATGGTCAAAAACTGGTAAAATTGCAGCCTCGTTCGGAAGAGATTTAGTACTATGGTATCCGGACAATGAAGGAACTGTTGTATACAAAATTAGCGGAATTCGATCGTTAGCTTATAATATTGAGGGTAATTTATTGGCCGTTGGTGTTCGTCGTTATAGTTTTACCGAACTTCAAATATGGGATATTAAAGATAAGTCAATGTATATAACCAATTATTGTCACTATGAGAAAGCTGCACGTGACGAAATTCGTGTTATCGAATGGGATCCACTCGGAAAGTATATTGTATGTGGCATGACATCTGGTTCCGTTGTTATTCATCATATTTCTGATTTATCCATATTAGTGACTTTAGAAAATGCTTGTTGTAGCTGTATAATTGACTTAAAATTCTCAATAAATCGAAAATATTTGGCAGCATCAAATTGTGATGATTCGGTATATGTTTGGTCATGGCAAAATTTCGAAACAATTCTAGAATATCGAGGTGGAAGTGACTGCTTGCTGGCCTGGCATCCATGGAAAGAGAAGTACCTCATTATTGCGGCTACCTGTCCTGCAGACATCATTTTAATTGATGTTCAATCACACGAACTGTTGGCATATTATATACGTAACAAAGACTGGACACGTCGTATTGATTCGTTGACATTTAGTAGGTTATCTGGCGAATTGGTGGTGGCCTTTACAATACTCAAGGATAATGAAGAGAGTGTTACTGAAATTCTGGTAATGGCCTCAATGAATCGCATTGTTGACACCCTATTGACGCACAAGAAAAATGTTCGTTTTTTAATGTGGAATCCAGATGGAACACAACTGGCCACTGCTGGCGACGATGAAACGTTAAATATTTGGAATTTTTTTGCACTGTCTAAAAATATGTTTGCGATAAAAGCGAAATTATTGGGAAATAAGAAAAAATATTCGTACAATATACTCTCATTAGATAACTCACCATACATTAGATAGAAACTGTTTGACTCATCGTTGCCCTTTTCTATATAAATTTTCTACATATTATTATTTAAAAATTAAATTTTATTTCCTTATTTCATAATTTAAAAATATTTAAATTTTTTTATATTATTGTTATGTTTATTTTTGTATATAAATATTTTTCGTTTTTTAATTAAATAGTCTTAAGAGATTTGAAACAAATCAATATTTTTTTTATTCTATTTATGTGAATTTTTTGGACTTTTTAATTTTTGTTCTTCTGTCTAATAATAATTGGGGCAGGATGCCTTTGTTATAAATGGCTTAATTTTTCAATTATATATATATATATTTTTATGTCCGCAGCATTATCTATTTTTAAACAGAAATTAAAAAATAATAAAATTGTTTATTTATTGTAGGATTATTTATACGTCTTTACTTTTATATGCGGATGATGAAAAATTATTTTTAATTCTTTCATAAGATATGTAAGTACTATGATGTAGCCATCTATATTGTACACATGGGCGCCCGCAGGCTTTTGGCAATATTTTTTTATATATCATTATTAATAAAATGCCTTGGTTATTATAGTTTTTGTTTCAAAACTCAAAAGTATTGATCACCGTTCTTATTAATATAATAAAGTAAACAGAGAGATGAAGTAAAGGTTTTTATTATCTTATTTAAACTCATATTACTAGAAATATAAGGGATTTATGACAGTTATAGGGGCTAAAATTGCCGCACAGCTAATTTTGTTCTGAAGTAATACCCAAAAAACACGATAGGTAATGCTCTTTGTCTCATAAAAGACACTTTACTACTGTGTCAATCTTCAAATATTATATAAATATTTAAAAAACGTAAATCAAATTTTTAATACTCGTTATATTATATACTAACTAAAAGTTCAAAAATATATAAAATATCTGCTCCAAAATTGTGAAAACAGATATATATTTTTTATCGCAATAATATTATTCCTTTATAAAAATAAATGCAATGGTCCAATTTATTATATTATATGATTATATATACATACAATTCACTGTAGAATTAAATTACGAGATGCAATTTCATTTTTAAGTTTTACAATCGATAATAATAATAATCGATATGTTATCTATTTGAAATTGAGAATATAGGGTTTTGATGATTGATTTCATTTTGGGTCTCATGGGTCCATATTTTAACATTTATATTATTCAATGAATTTTAAAGTAAATATTTAAATAATAATATTATTATATAAAGAAGATCTATATTCTGCTATATATTATATGACGTAGCATACGAATATATCGATGGCCTCAATTGAATCGGACGTAACTCGCAATTTGCCGAAATTGGGATATATATGACATTTTGTTTATTTTAGCATTTTACATAATTTTTATTATTTTTAAGTGAGGTATTTTTTTTAAATACAAATTTACATTTGTTTCCTTTGTTAAGGAATCGGAAGTATCTGAATTACTTTTTGGTCTCTCCTGTAAAATGGTTAAAATGTAGATACGTCCGATCACTCCGATTCAATTAATTTTATTTATTATGGACAACTTAACAAGCATATAATTTTTATATTTTTTGCGGTTGTTCCATCTCATTATCTCATATATGAAGCAATATAGTAGAAGATCGTATTCTCGGTCTAACAGAAGATTTATCTCAAATGAAATACGAAAACTGACTACTTTAAGAAATTAAATTACATTTATCAATATGAACATCATTAATAAACCAAGTAAATATCGGTGGTCCAAGGTTAGATCCCTGTCGCACACCATAATAATAGCGATGCAGCTTGTAATCACTAAAATAAACGTATTTTGCAATAACTTATCTTATCAATCTTAAATATAATTTGTCTAGGAACAATATTCTTTTGAAAATAATATAATATAATATTTAATGAACAAAGAAAAGGATATAATAAGTAAAACTATAAGGCTTCGTTATTTAAGAAGGTGTCCGCACTTGCTGAAGTGTTCAATTCAAATGCTCTTATTGCCCTTTTGTGCTAATGTAATATTATATCTTTTTATTTTTCCTGTGTTATATCTTTAATATTTAATTATTATTACAGCACAAACTGTTTGGTATTTGTATATTGGATTCAGGATAAATAGAAAACATAAATGTAATTTTCACAACAGTTTATTATACAAAAACATTCTCTCTGGTATATTATATAATATAATGTATGATTTGATAATTCATATAAACATTGGGTACATATTGTATTGAACTATAGAATAGAGTGAAGATTTTCACAGCTGCTTCACATAAGTATACATAGTTTATGTATTATATAGAGAAATGTTTTTAATTAAATTTTATTATTTGTTTTATCATAAAATCAATTGTCTAATTTGTATTTGGTTTTATATATAAATAAATATATATAGCGAATTACGACATTTATAATAATAATTTTCAGTCTGGTTTAACTGGATATTATATCCATAAAAATAAATGTAACAGATTTTGCAAAATGATAAACAGCCCAAAACTACATATATACTATATCCAATTCAAAGCCGTTGCGTCTAATAATAAAATACTCTTTTACGATTTGTTTTTGCGGGTGTTGTGAATATTTTATTTTTGTATAGTTATTATTATTTAAATATTTATATCATAATATATATATGGCCCAAACAATGTGCACTGTTAAAAGAAAGCTTTTTTATTTGTATAATATCTATTTTACCCCAAATATTTATTTGAATGAATTCACTGATGTGTATTTGGGCGGTTGAATATTTTGTTCAATACAAACCGGGGGGAGTATTTACTATTTACCTCTGCTATATAACATCTGCAGCTAGGAAACTTCTGAAGTAACACCTAAAGGTCAAGAGTTCTAGCTCACGTTCACCCTCTACTCCTCCCATCCAGAAAAAAATATATGTTCAGCCCGGTATCCATAACTGTGAATTTTTGCTTTTACTATACATACAAAAAAATCCATATAATGTATGTAAATAGTACTAGCTTTAATTTAGGTCAAAATGGTCAAATTGACGGGACCATGTTTTTTTTCGTTTTATGACGCCCTGATTAAAAAAAAACTAGAAAATAAAACCATTCGAGAGATTTGGCCAATTTTTAGTGAAAATGAGTTATTAGTGGTCCCATACTCTGGGATTTCAGTTGGAGTCTCTAGGTCAAAGATGAAGGGGTGCTCCCATACGATTTTTTTTGTAAAAATGCCCGAAAAATATGAGCATATAGAGAAAGTTTTTTACCAGTAGCCGGATTTCAACATATTTTGGTGTAGATGTGTTTTTAGTAGTCTCATACTCTAGGATTGCGTTTCGAATCTCTAGGTCAAAGATAAAGAAGGGAGCTCCCATACGATTTTTTTATCTAAAAATTACCGACAAATATGAATAATATACAGAAAGTTTTTTAACTAATGGTCGGATTTGGTCAATCTTTTGTAAGGAAGAGTTAATATATAGTGATCTCATACTTTGGAATTACATTTTGGGTCTATAGGTCAAAGGATAGAAGATGCTCCAATACGATTTTTTTTTCGCAAAAAATGGCTTTTAAATATAAGCAATGAGCATATAGATAGTTTTTTACCCTTAGACGAATTTTTTACAGGCTTTGGTGAGGGTGAGTTTTTAGTAGTCCCATACTCTTGGATTACATTTTGAATGTAAAGGGGCTACCATCCTATTTTTTTTTAAATGGCACACAAATATGAGCATATATAGAGAAAGTTTGTTACCAGTAAACGGATTTGGACAAAGTTTGGTGGGGGTGAAATTTCAGTGGTCCTAAACTCTAAGATTGCATTCAGGATGTCGAGGTCAAAGGTTAAGGAGGTCTTACGTACGATTATTTTTTTCTAAAATTGGCCTAAAAATAATTTAAATTTTTTTTTTACCTGTAAACAGATTTCGACAAAATTTGGTAAGGGTGAGTTATTAGTGGTCATATACTCATATACTCTTGGATGACAAATAAAGTCTTTGGGTTAAAGATGAAGGGGGCTCCCATACGACTTTAGTTTTTTACCAGTGGCCTGGTTTGGCCAAATTTTGGTGGGAGGGCGTTCTTAGTAGTCCGATACTCTGGGATTGCATTTAGTCTCTAGGTTAAAGGTGAAGAGGGCTCCCATCTGAGGCGTATCTAGAAAAGTTCAATTGAGGGGGTTTTGATGAAAACAAAATACTTATGCCAATTGCAATTCCCATAATTTTAACATGTGCAAAAGAAATGTAGCTGTAGAATGTAGGTTTACAGAACACGCTTTTCATTGGTAGGTACAGCTGACGGAGTAATTTTGTTTTTATATTTTTATAAATTAATTAAATTATTAAAATTAATTATTCTATATAGGTAGAGATTTATGATAAGCCGCGCAGCGATTTTTTTTGGTAAATAATTACCAAAAACACAGAAATGTATGATCATGATTAGGTATTATAGGAAGAAAAAGAGTTAAATATTTTTTTACAAATTATAGTAAATTATTTAGCCTTTTTTTAATTAATATTTGGTAAGCTTAAATTACCATCACAGAAAATTTAGGATTTTTAATAAGCGAGAAGAAAGAAGTACAAGCGCGGGCACAGGAGCGTATAATACTCAGGAAAGAAGTAAATATATAACAACCCTAATAAGATTTTATTGACGACTCTTTTCGACTATATGTTTAAGTTTAAAAGCCTGAAGTTACTAAAAATTACAAATCAGAAATTGTTAAATCTGGTGCACTTTTTTGGTTAATCATGAAAGGGGTTATACAAAAAAAATGGTTTCAATTGAAATTTTGTGTTGTCGACTGATATCCGAGCAGATATTGATATAAATCTAACGGAGGGGGTTTAACACCTGTAACCCTCCCTCTAAATACGCCACAGGCTCCCATACGATAAACGGATTTGAAATATATGAGTATATAAGAAATAGAGCTATGGGCGTTCTGACTCACTTCTGACGTCACGAATTAAGAGTGAACGATAAGAAAGAGAGGAATGTTAGGATAATCATGAGATTGTTTGAGGAGTTAATTTTAGTGTAAGGTTTTAAATGTCTTTATATATACTCTGGGATTCCATCTAGAGTGTCTAGGTTAAAGACTTAAATTATTTTTTGTTATTGTAAATATCTAATAGTTCACATTTTATGTTTAAAAATGTGAACTAATATAGAATGTTTTGGTTTGTGTCAGTTTTCAAATGTTTAAATATAGTAAAAGCATAGCATCCCAGTTATACGGGGGGCTCTCGGACCGATTTTTATCTATATTGTTTTTAATTTCCCTACCATTTGATTATCATGTTAGTCCTGATTCTTCCTTTTAATCCTTTCTATGTTAAATTCAAGAAACAAGATACAACTCTGCAGAAGTATTTATAATATTAATAAAACAAACCGATGCAATAGCTCAGTTGGTTGAGGCATGGTCAACCAAATGAATATTGTAAGCGGGAGGTCGGTGGTTCGAGTC
>JANSTW010036337.1:0-15041 GCA_027564275.1 Diadocidia ferruginosa | reverse complement strand
TTCTCGTCCCCTCCCCCCCACCGACAAATATATGAAAAAAAACAGTTTTTTGCCCCTCCCACCTACACGGAGTGTCGCATTGGCCCAATTTTTTTAAATAATAGGTTTAATTAAATACCATACCCTCCTTAACCCCCCCCCCAATATAATTTTTTCTGAAATTTTGACCAAACTTTGACCCCCTCCCCCGTCCAAGGGTGGGGGCGAGGTTGAGCCAAGAGTTATAGTGGTTTTCGAAAATCTGGGGTCCGTTAGGGTCTGGGCCGTAAGCGCTAAAGTGTAGATGCTCCAAAAATTGGAGCTACTGTAAAAAAAACCATCTTTTAATTTTTCCAAGATGAATCAAATTGATAAATGATAACAAAAAAAACCCTATCTCAATATAAGGTTATGTTTTCTGAAATTTTTCCAAAAAAAAATTTGTAATTATTATAATTAAATTGAAAATTTGAACTAGTGAAAAACTACAGAAGAATATTATGTACTCAACCTGAACATTGTGTAATAATGATGGAAGTGCGGCAAATCGACTGCTGTGGAGACATCTTTGTTGAACTGCTGCTGATATTCCGGTTGCACGTGGAACTGCTGCCCTTGCAAGCGATGCACTTCTGCAGATAATATTTCTAACATTTTGTGCTAGGCAAGCCATGGTTTTTCAATAGTTTTGCTAGTTTTTTTCCGGTTAATTTAGCAATTAGATTGATGAAAAATCGCAGAAACTTATCTAAATTTTTTCAGTATCCGTACTGTACGAAAATTGCGAATGTCAAAGTGATGGGGCGTGACTCTAGACGATTTGTTGCATAACAAATAAAAAAGGGATATTTTATTTTATTATTTTAAATGTTTTGCTGTATTTTCTAAAATAAACAAAACTACACAAACGTGGCGATTTAAACTTCGATTTATTACCTAATATAGTTATTTTAATTAAAGTAATTGTATTTATAAAGTTTCCGCAAAACCAAAACAAATTATAGAACAAAAACCCTGTATTCTATTCAAAAATTTCCCCGCTACCACACCAGGCTACCAACTTAACAAAAAAAAAACAGTCAACCATTTTTTTCGGGGGAAATTTTCTTTGATGCCGTCTGCCGTCACGAAATCGCTTCGCTTTTTTGGCAGAGCGCACCGTGTTTACGTTTCACGATACGGGTGCAGTTGTAGCAAATTAAAAACTATAGCCAATTAACTGAAATAATTAAAATTTATTAATTAAATTTGGCATTTTCGCAAAATATAAACGGTTTATTACTAGGAAAAGTGTTTATTTATTAAAAAGTGTCCGTATGTTCCGTATAAAATGTGAAGTAAAAAGTGGGAAATATTAATTTTTTGTGCTGTAAAAGAAAGAAGCCATTTTGCAAAATTGAAAGAAAAAAATAATTATAAGTGCTAATTGTCTGGTTTATGTAAGAAAAATTGTACGAACAACTAATTGCGATAGCTCATAATCTATAAAAATGGCATCTCCGTCGCCTCAAAACAGTCCGATGCCACCACCACAAGCTCCTAGCCCGATGGGGCCACCAACTCATCAAAATTTGGCTCCATCACCATCTCCCCACAGCCCATACAATCCATCACAACATGTTCAGGGTCAGCACGGGCCACCGCACGGATCACCGCAAGCACAACATGGACCTGCACCTTCGCAGCAGCCTCCGCCCGGTTCCCATGGACGGCCACCTGGGCCTCATTCGGCAGCAGGCTATCACCAATCACAAGGTCCACCACATCCACCACCTGGTTCACATCAGCAGGGACCTCATCAACATCCGTCACAGGGTCCTCATCAACAACAAGGACCACATCCCGCACAGGGACCACATCCGCCACAAGGCCCTCATCAACAACAGGGTCCCCATCAGCCTCATATGTCACATTCTATGGGATTATCTCATCAAGGTCCACCGCATCATGGACAACATGCAATGGGACCACACGGTAATAATTCGAAGAAATAAATTGGTTTTGCTTAACTTTGCCCCCCCCCTTTCTTTTAGGACCACATCCTGGTATGCCAATGCAAGGAGGTCCACAAGGACCGTCGGGTCAAATGCCACCGCATATGGGAGGTTATCAACCACCACCACCACATCAAATGAATCAAAATGTAACATTTTAAATAACGAACAACAAAATACAAATTTATAAATGTTTTTTTTTGTACTTAGGGACCATTTGGACCACCGCCACCCGGTGCAGGACAACCTAGTGGTCAGGAGAATTTAAATGCTCTTCAACGAGCCATCGATTCAATGGAAGAGAAGGGAATGCAAGAGGATCCAAGGTAAATTGGCGGGTTGTAAAAGTATTTCTGAAAAAAATGTTTTTAAATTTTTAGATATTCTCAATTGCTGGCCCTTCGCGCAACATCCAAACATCAAAATCTTAACTCAAATCAAATGCAACTTTTACGTGCTCAAATAGCTGCGTATCGAATGTTGGCCCGAAATCAACCGTTAAGCAAGCAAATACAGGCCGTTATTCAGCAACCGCGTCAAGATAATATTCCGCCCCAGTGTTCGACGCCACCGTCCAGCCCATATCCGCCAGGCCCGTTAAATGCGCAACAACAACAGCAGCAACAACAACAACAACAACATCATCAACAGCAACAACAACAGCTGCAGGCAAATAAAATGTCGGAGAAACCATTGTCGGGCCAACCACCACAAAATCAACCAACCCTAACCGGTATGACGCCACAACAACAAAACCAAATGATTCCCGCCGCTAGGCCACAAGGTTCAGAATGTGCGCCAACCCCACAACATTCTGATAAACCGGTGCCAGCACCCATTTCTATGAAACAACGTTTTACCACCCTGGCGAAACCGGTCGGATTAGATCCAATCACCATATTACAAGAGCGTGGCAATCGCATGGCCTCAAGAATTGCTTTGCGAATGGAAGAGTTAAATAATTTGCCAGCAAGTATGCCGGATGATTTGAGAATTAAAGCCCAAATTGAGTTGAGAGCGTTAAGAGTGCTGAACATACAGCGACAATTAAGAAGTGAAATAATTCAATGTATTCGGCGAGACACAACGCTCGAGACGGCCGTAAATGTGAAGGCGTACAAACGAACAAAACGTCAAGGATTGCGAGAGGCTCGTGCCACCGAAAAACTAGAGAAACAACAAAAATTGGAAACCGAACGTAAGCGTCGTCAAAAACATTTGGAATTCTTGACGGTTGTGCTGCAACATGGAAAAGATTTCCGTGAATATCATCGCAACAATCAGGCACGATTGGGTCGCATCAATAAGGCAATTATGAACTATCACGCAAATGCTGAGCGAGAACAGAAGAAGGAACAGGAGCGCATCGAAAAGGAACGTATGCGACGTTTGATGGCCGAAGATGAAGAAGGCTACCGCAAACTTATCGATCAGAAAAAAGACAAGCGTTTGGCATTCTTGTTGTCGCAAACCGATGAGTACATTGGCAATTTAACCGAAATGGTCAAGCAACACAAAGTCGATCAACGCAAGAAGAAAGAAGAAGACATCCGTCGTAAGAAAAAGGAGGTGTTACAAAATGGCGAATATGTGCGCCTGGACGAAAGTTCTTCGGTGGCCGATGTACGTGTTACTGTTGTCGATCAAAATACCGGCAAACGATTGACCGGAGACGAGGCTCCATTTTTGCGAGACCTCCAACGTTGGTTGGAACAAAATCCTGGCTACGAATGGGTGGACACAGACAGTGAAGATGAGTCAGACGATGAACAAAAAGCCGACGAGAAAAAGAAGGCCGAAGAGAAAAAAGATCTCGAAGATGACAAAACCGTGGCGATTATTAAGAAAGCAAAGGTCGAAGACGACGAATATCGTACGGAAGAACAGACGTACTATAGCATTGCCCATACGGTTCATGAAAAGGTCACCGAGCAGGCTTCGATTTTGGTGAATGGCAATTTGAAAGAATATCAAATTAAGGGACTGGAATGGCTGGTGTCGTTGTACAATAACAATTTGAATGGCATTTTAGCCGATGAAATGGGTTTGGGCAAAACAATTCAAACAATTGGCCTGGTTACCTATTTGATGGAACGGAAAAAATTGAATGGTCCATTTTTGGTCATTGTGCCGCTGTCTACGTTATCCAATTGGGTTTTGGAATTTGAAAAGTGGGCTCCATCTGTCGTCATCATATCGTACAAAGGATCCGCAAACGTTCGTAAGAATATTCAGGCCAACATGAGCGCCAAGAAATTTAACGTGCTCATCACAACGTACGAATATGTTATTCGAGATAAATCGGTGTTGGCCAAGTTGTCCTGGAAGTATATGATTATCGACGAGGGCCATCGTATGAAAAATCATAATTGTAAATTGACACAAGTCCTGAACACCAACTACAATGCCCCGTATCGTCTTCTGTTGACCGGAACTCCATTGCAAAATAAATTACCCGAATTGTGGGCATTACTCAATTTCTTGTTGCCTTCGATTTTCGGCAGTTGTGACACATTTGAACAATGGTTTAATGCTCCCTTCACAACGACCGGTGAAAAGGTTGAGCTAAACGAAGAGGAAACAATTTTGATTATTCGACGTTTGCACAAAGTGTTGCGTCCGTTCTTGTTGCGTCGTTTGAAGAAAGAAGTCGAGTCTCAATTGCCCGATAAAGTCGAGTACATTGTTAAGTGTGAAATGTCCACGCTACAAAAAGTTCTGTACAAACATATGCAAAGTAAGGGCGTTCTATTGACAGACGGATCGGAAAAAGGCAATAAAGGTGGCAAGGGCGGGGCAAAGGCACTGATGAACACAATTGTGCAGTTGAGAAAACTGTGCAATCATCCGTTCATGTTTCAAAATATTGAAGAGAAATATTGCGATCATATTGGCGGCCATGGTGTGGTTAGTGGTCCCGATCTGTATCGTGTTTCGGGTAAATTTGAACTGCTGGACAGAGTTTTGCCAAAACTAAAGGCAACCGGCCATCGAGTGCTGCTGTTTTGTCAAATGACACAATGCATGACAATTATTGAGGATTTCTTGGGTTGGAGTCACTTTTCGTAAGTATTTTTCATTTCGTTTTAAAATAAAACAGGGAATAAGCTATGTACCCCTCCCCCGACAACCCTCCGAAGAAACGATTTTTTCTGAAACTTTGTACGCGGGGTTCATGGACCAAATAAAATATAATATATTTTGCTTCCACTTTTTACATCTTGCAAAATTGTTTATGTCGTTTCTAGTTTATTTGTTCTGTGGCGGAGTTAAACGATGTCTTGAAGGGAAAATATATTTTCCAGTCTGGGGGCGGCTGAAGGAAGAACGATGGACTAAAATCCTTGAAACTAAAATTGTAGCCCTTGGTTAAGACCTTTCATTTGACATCACAACCCCTATAAATTTGTATATTTCAATATTATTAACAAACGACGTTGTTCGACGTCCTGCGTGAGGCCCTATTGGGGTGGAGTAGAAGAGGAGACAGTTCTCTGATCTGAGCCGTTTTTGTCCCATTCAATCCATCGAAATTCTTAAAATAGAATTCATTCGTTTCTTCTTTTATTTTTTACAGCTACCTTCGTTTGGATGGCACAACGAAAGCCGAAGACCGTGGTGATATGTTGAAAAAATTCAATGCAAAAGATTCGGACTATTTTGTATTTTTACTGTCAACGCGTGCCGGCGGTTTGGGTCTAAATTTACAAACGGCCGACACTGTCATCATATTCGATTCAGATTGGAATCCTCATCAAGATTTACAGGCACAGGATCGTGCCCATCGTATTGGACAGCGAAATGAGGTGCGGGTACTACGTTTGATGACCGTTAATTCGGTGGAAGAGCGAATTTTGGCTGCGGCTCGCTACAAACTGAATATGGACGAAAAGGTTATTCAGGCCGGTATGTTCGATCAAAAATCGACGGGCAGTGAGCGACAACAATTCTTGCAAACCATTCTACACGATGATGATGCCGACGAAGAAGATGAAAATGAAGTACCCGATGATGAAATGATTAATATGATGATTTCACGTAGCGATGAGGAACTGAAAATTTTCCAACAAATGGATGCCGATCGTAAGGAAAGAGATGCAGGAAAGGCTCGGTTAATTACCGAAGAAGAACTGCCCGATTGGTTGACAAAGGAAGATTTCGATGAGGACGTTGAGTGTAACGATGAAGACGATAGTATTTTGGGCAGAGGTTCGCGGCAACGTAAGGAGGTTAATTATACCGATATTTTGACGGAAAAAGAATGGCTTATTGAGGGAGACGACTTTGAAGATAATAATGCAAACGATGAGGACGAAGATCGCGATAAGAAGAAGAAGCGAAAACGTAAAAGTCGTCGTGAAAATAACTCGGATGATTCGGACGGTGATTTACCGTTAAAACGGAAGAAGCTCGCCGATCCAAAGATCAAGAAACAAATGCAACGTATTTTGGCCAGCGTCATTAAGTACACAGACGCTGAAGGTCGTACGCTGAGTGATCCGTTCATGAAATTGCCATCAAGGCAAAAGCTTCCCGACTACTATGACGTTATCAAAAAACCCGTTGACATTAAGAAGATTATTCAACGTATCGAGGACGGTCGCTATTTGGACTTTACTGATTTGGAAAAGGATTTCGTACAATTGTGTCAGAATGCCCAAATTTACAATGAAGAAGCTTCGCTCATCTACGAGGATAGCATTAACCTGCAGTCAGTTTTCTTTGATGCAAAACAAAAACTCAGTCTAGACGACATTTCCGAAGAAGATGAGCCAGACGAAAACAGCGACGATGAGAACAGCAGCAGTGTGGTTAAGATGAAATTGAAAATATCAAAGCCTGCACAAATTGTTAGCAGCCAATCATCGTCCGCATCGTCCAGTAAGCCTGCTGCGGTTAAGCCACAACTACAACCAACACCGGCCCGACGAAAACGATCGGCACAACAGAAAAAATATGCAATTTCCGATGATGACGATGATGACATTGATTAAAGATCTTTTAATTTTGCTTGTTTTTACACCCATTTTTTTTAATCAACTTAGATGTTTAAGTAAAAAAAAGTTTTACTATTTTATTTTTTATTAATCGACAGATATTTTATACGTAACCACCGTAAATTATAGTAACTATTAATGGAAATTTAGAAACTGATGTAGCAAAAACCCCCTTAACACATTTTTATTTTTTAAATATTTGGATTTAAATAAAAAAAAACTAATTGTAACTGAAGTTTTATATTGTAATTGTTAATACCCAGGAACTAAAAGTACCATTTTGATCTGGATGTTTTTTTCCTGCTTAGCTTCAATGAGTCAGTATGGAGCAGTATGTGTCCAATAGTTTGTGAAATTCGAGGCTCGGCAGGGCCAAAAAAATTTTCAAAACTTCATCGCAGAGATGTTTAAAAAAAATAAAAAGCGATCGCAGTGGTTCGGAAGTCACTTAAAGCCGTTGGTCCGCATATTATATATATAACACCCCATGATTTGTTTTTTACTTTTTTCAACCCTTTTATAAATTGCAAGCGGCTTGCAAAACAATGATACTATAGAAGGCAATTTTATTTGTTGATTTTTTTCATCCAATTCGGTCAATTAAAATGTTTCTTAATAATGATACTGATATAGGGATCCTCATATAGTGTAAAAACCCGCCGCACTGATCACCACAAAATATGGCTAGTGCGAGTTACTGACAACACTCCCCTTTTATATGGCAGTCAATGAAAACCATAGTATCAGATAGAAAAAAGTGTAATGGACCATATGCTCCCTCGCATTTGGAGTATAAAGGACACGATGATGATAAGAAAATTATCCAATTGGAAATACGCACGTCATAAAATCTTCCTTAGTAGAAAAATGAATAATCTTAATGCCTTCACATTCAAATTGAATCAATACCCAACGAACGCGTTCTGGTTAGCGATTCCAATTTTACAGAAAAATATTTCAAATTTCAAAAAATTGCGCTCGCCTTAAATTAAATAACCCAAAACAAAGAAATAGGTAAAAATATTGTGAATTATTTGTTTGTAATAATTTCCCAAAACAATTTTTTTTTATCAATGAGCGCCTGTGTCAAAGTCGACATGTCGACGTGTATTTTTTTTCGTGCAGAGGAAAATTCGCGGATGTTTTTTTTTTCACTTGCGGCGTGTTCCAACAGTACACTACACATAAGGTTATTTTGGCCAATTTTCTTTAAGAAATAAGAAAAGATTTGCTACAAATTGTGTGCGCTTATGTTGCTAAACATATTTGCTTGTTAAAATGCGAAATTTCCTCGATGAAAATGGTATAAATATTGGTGAAAATTCTGTGTTTTGCAATGACGAATAATTGCATACATTATCTAGGACGTAGAGGCCATTTGCAATAAAAAGAAATTGGAAAAAATTTCCAGAACAAATTGAAATTTTCGTTTTGCGTAGTTTTGGCGTATAATATTGTAAACTATGAAATCTTCTGCATCAAAGAGTCCAATTATGCCGCCACCGCAACTACCGAATCAACAAAATATGATAACATCACCACCGACTCAAAGTCCTTCATCGTCACCCACCACCGCCACCCCCCACAATATGTACAATAATCCAGCCCATGGTATGCAAACGTTACACGGGCCAAACCAACCGATTCAGCAAGGCGGTCAACAGCAAGTGGCCCCCAGCAGTACTCTGTCACCGAACGGACATAGCAGCAATATGTCACCACCGAGACACAACGTCATTCATGCGGCACAAAATAATAATATTGCAAAGCTGCAACAAAACATAATGCAACATGGACCGCCGATGATTGGTCCAAATCAAAATATTCTACCACATCATGTTATGCAACAACAACATCCGCATTCGATGGGACCGAATTTTCATGGTAACTTGGAAGATCTATTTAACATAATATTTTCTAAATGTATTTCTATCGCCTAGGTCCACATCCATCGATGCCAATGCCAGGTTCCCATAACATGTCCGGTGGTTATCCATCACATCAAATGCCACCAAATAATGTAAGTAAAAATGTTCAGAATTTATTTTCTTAAATTAAATACAAAGTTATGCAATGGTCAAAGTCCATTTATCGGCTTCCTTTATGCCGGCTATCAGTTGTTGACATAATTTTTCGGTTGCCGCACACACAATTTGCGGTTCCATAATGTTCAATGGTGTTCCGTCTGTCTTGTAAACACTTCCGCCGGCTTCTTGTATCAGTAGCGAACCGGCTGCAATGTCCCACGGAAAGAGCTCATCAATTTGATAACCATCTAGGGTGCCACGTGCCACATATGCCATTGTCATTGTTGCACAGCCAAGTGATCGAAATCTGTGGAATTTACCAAATGGATTAAAATATAATAATTCTCAATCGCTTCTCATATAATATACGGAGGAGTTTTTTCATGACCATTTTCAAACCAATTTGGACTCTGTTCTAATTCGATTTTGTATCGCAGAAAAACTTTTTCTGATAAAAAATCAAATTAAATTAGAAATTGTAATGGTAAAGTTTTGATTCGACTCTGACTCTCGTATCAGAATTGAATAAAAATTTGCTTGAAAGTGGTTTGAAAATCAAGGTTGGCAAAATGTCGTTTTTCTCCCTTTGAATTTGGAAATTGAATTGAATTTGAATTCGGATTTTCTTTAAACACATAAACACGTAAACCTGCCTGTCATCCCATACAAAATATATATAGGTCTGCACAGACCAAGAAAAAGGTTAGCGTCAAAAAATTACTGAACATCCAAGGGTTAAATAATGCTCATTGCGGGTTTCGACAAAATAGATCAACTATGGACCATTTGGTTTCGATCGAAATTTAAATCCAAAACTCATTCGCTACCAGAGAACGATTGATCGGGGTCTTCTTTTTTATCAAGACTGCATACAATATGGTGTGGTGGCATGAGATACTTGGATCTATACATGAGTGGGGTCTGCGTGGCCATATGACTAGATTCCTAGCAAACTTCCTATATGAACGTTCATTTAGGGTTCTGATCGGTAACACAACCTCCGATTCATTCAAAAAATGGTTTACGATTTCCTCCCAAGGATCAAGGATAGACTATGGATATGGATCAATCGAGGTGGAAACCACTTTCGGAAATCATGGGACAATGGTGCGGAAATCATTTTCGAAAATCAGAAATCATTTTCGGAAATCACGGAAATCATGAGAAAACATTTTTGTTAGTGGTTTCCCTCTCGTGATCAATGTTTTACTCATCTGCCCGAACATCATTTCTATCGAAATTAGACACAATTAAAAATACTTCACTAAGAATATCTACCAGAGCATTTCGAACTAGTCCTATTCAAAGCATATTGTTTGAGACCAGGGTTCTATCATTGAAAGATCGTCGAAAAAAGTCGCAACCTTTTGAAAATAAATAAGAATCAGAAATCATTTAAATATAATATTTTTAAAAGAAACAACGAAATAAGAATAATATTAACCCTTTCGCTTCGGCATACAATTTTGCCCAATTTACACTACAAGTTTTTTTAAGCATATTTATTCTTATGTTTTACAGACTTAGAAATTTTATAAAAAATAAATTCTAATTTGACAAAATAAATCGTAAAGTAACTCTTTTTAGACAAAATGTGTGCCCTGTAGACGTTTTTTCTTAGATAAAAACATAAGGTCACGTATATGTTAAAACAATTGTAAGTGTAAATTGGGTATAATTAGATTTGCATTATGAATTCTTTTCTATTTATTATTTCAAGATCACATTCAAGCTAATTTACATCCGATGTCTGTCTTGTCGAAGCCGTGTTTTTTTTCTGATACAGAATCGAATCCGAATCGGGTCGAAATTTACTTGGAAATGGAAACATGCTGTAACATGATGGGTTAATAAAATGTTCTTATTTAGGATCTTATTTGTAATTTATAATCCAAATGGAAAATATTATCCCATTAAGATTTATTTTTAAACAATTTTCGATTTTATACGGGTTCAAATTGGAGAAACTTTATTGTTTTTTCATTATTTTTTTATTTTTGAAAAGTGTGAGGTAGATCGATTAAGTGACTCTTAATCTTAATCTTATCTAACTTACCCTTGGCAATTTGCTGCAAATTTGTAAGTTCTTTTGATATTTTTGTCTCGTACACTTTCGACACGGGCAAATGATACTTCATGGGCGTAAATGCAGCCATCTAGCTATTAACAAAAACAAAAATTTAAATTAATTAATTCGTTAGCAAGTAATTATATTTATTTAGAAAATAGAATAAATAGAATATGTTTAATAAATTAAAAAAATATAATTATAAAACTTGTTAAATAAAATGAAATTCGTTAAATCATGGGGTAGTGGAAAACAAAAATAACTTGAGAACTCAAAGACATCACTTAAATTATTTCAGATATAATTTTAGAAATTAGAAATTATTACCGAAAGCGCCAAAATTATTGAAATCAGAAATAATGTCGAAAAACCGAAATCATTTCAAACAATAACAGGAAACTGAACTAAAATTTCAAAAATCACAGACAAAATTTCAGAAATCTCGAAAATCATTTCATATATCACGGCAATTATTTCAGATATCATATCGAAAATAAAAATCACAGAAATATTTGAAGTCGAAAATATTCAGAAATTACGAAAAAAATTTCAGATATCATATCGGTAAGTAGGAGTTAGACGTTAACTTTTTAAAGACATCAAGACAAAAAAGAAAGAGATAGAGAATATAAGATACAAAAATGTGTTAACTCGAATGAAACAAAACAATTCTTGAAAGTCTCTACTGAGGGGAAAAAAGTTGTCTCGTTCTTCCAAACAAAAAGTCTTTGCACTTAGACTTTTTGATATAAAGCTGTTGTCTAACTCCTACTTCAATAAAAAATAATTTCAGAAAGGACAGAAGGAAAAAAAATTATTTCGGAAATCACAAATCACAAAAATGAATTCCAGAAATTAGTGAATATTGTTTGAAAAAAATGTACCAACCGTCTCAACTTTACTGCAAAAAATTTGTTTTCCATTTAAAAATGCGCCTTGTGTCTTTCGTGTTGTATACAGTTCGTTTAAAATTGGATTAAATATCACCCCAAAAACGGTTTCCTTTCGAACAACAAAAGCAATTGACACGGAAATAATCGGAATGGCACGTATGAAATTACTAGTTCCATCGATTGGATCGATAACCCATGTTGGTTCATCGGTAAGTTTTTCCTTTGCTGCAGACTCTTCTGAGATGAACCTACATGTAGATATATAAAATGCGTTTTAGTATTTTTCAGAAATCAATCGATCAATTTTCTACTACTTATGATCTGGATATCGCTCTTTAATGCCATTGATTATCAATTCCTCACTTTTTAAATCATACTCCGTTACAAGGTCCCAACTGGCCGATTTTGTTTCGATGCGTTTCGTTGCTTCTTGATAGCCTTGTTTTATAACATCACCAGATGAATTAATTAGCTCCAAGCACAGTGTATAGCAATCATCAATCAATTTTTTATTATCATCTATTGTTGATGTCATTTTGAGAGAATTAAAGTTTTTGCTCACGATTATTTAAATTTGATAAATATTGCAATGCGTTTAACTTTGAAAATTTTATTAATAATTATCTAATATAATTTCAAAATTTAGGAACAGGCTAATCGATCAACGAAAAGTGAATATTTTTGCAATATTATCTGGCTCCAGCTATTTGCCAGAGCCTTCAAAAACATGATGTTTTTTACTCATACCGCCAAGGATTGCACTATTTCTAGGCTAACCCGTCGTCAGTGGAGTTGAATAACACCCTCCAGATAGTGCCAAATAGGCATTCATCTCAAATTGGTGTATTCTTGAGATGTATATAGCTGCAGCGAATTATAACAAGAAAGTATTTTTAATGGTAATAAATTAATAATATGAAAAAAAAATCCAAATTACTCCAATGCAAATACACACCTCGCACAGCTGGCCACACAATACCGCAAAAAAGTCACAATAGCTGGAGCCTCATAATATTGCCAAAATATTCGTTGATAGATTAGCCTGTTCCTAAATTTTTAAATTGGTTGACATTCCCGATCGAAAAAAGTAAATATTTTATCTAATATAATGTTGATTTATTTTAACAATGCCGTAATTCTTATTGGATTTTCCAATTTTCTCTAAGTTACATTGGTAGTAAAAATTTTAAACGTTTGTATTAAATTTTTGTTTGGCAAAATTAAACATAAAACAATATACGAGCAGAATGATTTAATCTTGGATTTTGTATTTTTCTTGAAATTTATAAATTTAATTAATATCTGAGTTACTATCGCGCACTGTAATATGTATGTGTTGTTTGCTATTACACAGTTTATATTAAACTGTTAAAATAATAAAAACAATTAAAAATCTCGCGCTAACTACAATTATAGTTTTATTTAGTTATATTGTATGTTTGCGGTTTTTTTTTAATTAACTATGTTTAAATATTACTTATAGATATAATATTTACCATAACTACGAAGCGAAAATAAATGTTTATCGGAAGCATTAAATTAATTGAACGATTTGTTTGAATCTAAGTTTTTAGTTTTTTTTTATTGAGAATGTTATTATGTGAAGATTAAAAAAAACCTACCAAATTTGGTCCAAAAACCGGTCAAAAAATCGGTTTTCCCATCGACAAACTTTTTGGCCAAAACAAACCAAAAAAACTAAGAGTCGATTTGTTATTATATGTTGCACAAATTGGCCTAGTGTATATAATGTAAAAAATTAATTGAGCAGTTAAACAAGAATATCTGAAAAAAAAATATTTGACTCCCAAAACTAAATTATAGAAAATTGTAGGCTGAATAATATTGTAGCACAAAATTTTTACGTACGACCTACAGAAAAAAACATTATTTTCAAAAAAAGTGAAAAAATAAATGAAAATTTAGAAAAACCGTTAAATTTACGAGTCTGTGAATTGCCCTATCTCAAATTCTTTATAAGTAATAAAAAAATGAAGTGAACCAAAGTTGGTAGTAAATTGTATATCCTATAACTTATGCATAGAACCCAAAACCGTAGTAATCACAGTTTTTACGATATGGTTTGATAAGTAAAAAAAAACTACCGAATTTAGGCCACTTTAGGGCGTGGCTGAAGCGCCATGTTACAGAATTGTACGGACTGAACATGTTTGAATAGTTTTATAATTAATTAATTAATTATTTAAGTATACTGCTCGCAACTTGATTTCCAGCATTTCTAAAGCAGATGCAACATACCTGTTTTTTGTACCACTTTGAACCTCTCCCAGGGGATTAGCTGAATTGACACATTTATCTAATACAAATTTAAGTCTGAATGAATAAATAAAAAAAAATCCTATACAATTTTCAAACTTTATGATTTTTAATTAAATTTTGTATCAAATTGCCATTAAATTTTTAGAAATACTTCGTAATTTTTTAAGGTCTCATTAAATTCTCCTTAATTTTTAATTCATTATCAAAAAGTGTCTTCGAAAACTCAATATGATTTCATGAAATTCGTTTCAAAACTTAAAAGATTTAATAATTTATTTAATTTTCAAAAAATATTATATTTTTGATTTAATGTGTTCTCAATATTTTAAATATTAAATATGGAGATCGACTAAAATGAAATTGAAGCTGCCGATATGCAATATGTGGAATATTCGTCTCTGCGGTGTAAAAAGCATTAAGTATACATAATTATATAATTTATTACTTTGTCATTTTTGTAAATAAATGTAACCACAAATTGATCAAGAGAAATGGAATTAAATTGTTCGTTTTTTTTAGAATATTTGGACACACAATTTTCTAGAAATCTGTAATACTTTTGTAGAATGAACTTTTGTTTATTTGGTAGGCTTACTAATACCCTTCTTAATCCTGCTTACTTTATTTAAATCGTGTGAAAAATAAAAGAAATATTTTCATTTTTCTAAAACGATAAAAAAAAATTTAAAACCCCTGTAACTCGGTAAATATGAAAAATTTACCCCCCCCCCACCCCCACAACACCCAAAAAACCAAAAAAAAAAACCCCACCACCCCAATAAAAGTCAAAAATAAAAAAACCC
>JANSTW010036227.1:3738-15046 GCA_027564275.1 Diadocidia ferruginosa | reverse complement strand
TGTATCTATTCATATATACTACAGTGATTCAGACTGGCTTGCTACTTCATCAGACATTGAAGGACATTTAATCAAGTGGTTAAAGCCTCATACTTTGAAAAGCACCCATAAATTATTAAATTATAATCACAATGATTTTTTGTGGGGAATGCGAGCAGCTGATGATGTATACTGGCCAATCATTAACGAAATTCGACACGATAAAATTAACAATGCTACTAACTTAATATTTAAAAAGTCAGAGATTGAAGCACTTTCAAATAGCAAATCAGACTGGCTTGGTAATCAATGGGAGGACGATGGTAGTTTTATTTTTTTTAAATATTAGAGCAAATTTATATGTAAGCAAAGTTTTCTTGTACTGAAAACTTTATTCTTTAACACTTAATTGTTTGAATATAATTTTTTAAAGCGTTTGTGTTATAGAGCTGGAAAATGAAACAGATTTTGGGTTTAAAACAATTTTACCACCTTCAATTGTGTCGGCTACGGAAGACTTTGATCTAATTGTAAGTATACTTTAAACAAAAGTGTAATAAAAGACATAAAATAAAAACACTTTGAATCAAACAAATAAATTTTTTTTAATTAGCTTGATTTGAATTCTTTTGTACGAAAATAGAAAAAAGAATGTCTTACTATTAAAACTTGTAATATTATTTTTTAGCCTAACAAGAACTTAACATCAAAAGCTAATAATTCAATGGTAGAAGATTACGACTTAATTCATTTAAAGTCCTGAATATTGTTCAAATTTAATTATAAACATTGTTTACCTAAAATTTCTTTTTTTACGGTTAATGATTTTTTTTTTATTATGTTATAATTTTTTGTAAAACCTAATTTGAAAATTGTTTTAGGCATTAGGAAGTGTTGACTTGATATTAAATTTATTACTATAATTAATCACAAATATCTTTTTTATTAATAAATTTTTTTATTAATCTCAAAATTTAGGACATTATATTTTTTATTCTTTTTACTTAATTATTCAGTTACTATGCTTTATTAAGCCACTTTCCAAAAAAAATTCATTTTATATGCATGCGTAATCAAATAACTTTATGCTATTTGCAAAAAAAAATTTACAAAAGACTATCATTCAAAAATATTTTGATTTGAATTTTATGAAGAATATTTTAATCTAATAAAAAATATAATTATATAAATGAATTTTGACTTCTTTTTCTTGGCTTTTGTATTTCTAATAATAATTTTTTTTGGTATATTTTGTAAATAAGATTAATGATAAAAATAAAATTTTTTTTTTATTGAATTTGTAGTTTCCTATTTGCTAATTTTTTGACGAAGATTTTTTACCTGTCAAAAATGGACTTAAAGGACGCGTAACATTTAGTGCAAATTTTCCTCAACTGAATTTTCTCCAATTTTGAGATTGAAAAAAAATTGCATTGAATGTTACGCGTCCTTTAAGCAACTCAACAATTCATAAAAAATATTTGTACAAATTTTATGGATATATTATAGAAATAAAAAAATTCTTGAAAATTTTAAATTGAAATATCTAACATCTTTACTAAAATAGATAAATAATTTTTATAAAATTAGTTTTTAATATAGAAAAGTGTGTTACAAAATTTATAATTAACATTTTTTTTCAAAATTTTTTTTACACTTTTAACATTAGGATTCTAATAATTGCAAAAACTACATATTCATTATTAGACTAGTATTATTTTTTGAGTAAATTATAGTTTATATTCTTTAAAATTGTAATAATTTACAACTATTAAATAAATTTTGGTAATGTTTTAAAGTATTGTTTCTTGTTCAGTATCATAATCTTCCTCATACACATTGTTTTTTGCACTACAAATATCAAATTCAGCTTTAGTTTTAGTTTTTCTATATTGATTTTGCTTCGCCAAATCTTCATTTAGTTTTTTGTCATTTAAAAAATGCTTTGGTAGACTTGAAAGTTCAACAGATGTACTAAAACTTGACAAAGGATCGTCGTCCTCTCTATAAAAACCTGGTGTAGTTATACAATCAATTGTTTTTTCGGATTTTAAACTAACAGCTCTTTTCATTTGTCCTTTAAATTGAACCTCAGAATCAAATATTTGATGATCTTCAATTCTAATTTTAGGAATGCTAAATTTTTTTGTAGAACTTTGTGCTTCTACTCTTGGTTCACTTTTTTGTTCTTTAGTGTCATATTCTTGAATAGGTTCATCAGCTAGTGACTTTAAAAGCTGTGATTTTGCTACTTTTCCGCTAGCTGTTTTTGGTAGGGTAGTGAGCGCAACTATTCCACCTGAAAGTTGTTTAAATGGTGCAACTTGCTTATTCACATATTCTTTTATATTATCAAGACTTTTGTTAATTTGTTCAAGTTTATCGT
The DNA here is from genome assembly GCA_027564275.1 of Diadocidia ferruginosa. Lineage (NCBI taxonomy): Eukaryota > Metazoa > Arthropoda > Insecta > Diptera > Diadocidiidae > Diadocidia > Diadocidia ferruginosa. The sequence goes on along the minus strand of JANSTW010036227.1, from coordinate 12,681 downwards.
GATCACTTCCGTCCAGCACTACAAATGCTTTTGGCACTTCCCCACGATCAACATCTTCAACACCAATAACAGCGGCTTCTAGAACTTTTTCATGAGTAAGTAGAATGTTTTCCTAAATATTTTTTTATTAAATTGTAAAGGTTTTTTATTTTCGTGCATTTCGCAGTAATTAATTTTTTTAAGCTTTATTCAATTTATTTGAATAATATAGAAAGAAAAATTTTTTACTATAGTATTAAAATCAATATTATTTCGTTAAGACTAAATTTAATATTGTCATAAAGAAAACTTATTATACCAATTCTACAGGTGAAACTTGCATTCCATTAACTTTAATCATATTTTTTAATCTTCCGATTACATAATAAAAACCATCTGTGTCAAAATATACAACATCTCCTGTATGATACCATCCATCATTATCAATCGTAAGATTTGTTTCAAAAACATTATTTAGATAGCCTTTCATTACACAATCTGATTTGAGCAATAGTTCTCCTGTTTTGCCGGGATTTTTAACTTCCTCTCCTGTTTGATTATCCATAATCTAAATTTTTTGTTTTTATTTACTTTTATTATTTTTTCTTAATTTTTTACATTAAAAAGTAGTTTCCTTTCTTAAAGTTAAAAAATTAAGTTTAAATTTTAATTACATATTTAAATTTCATAGATATATAAAAATAACAGTTAAATATTATTACCTTTGCTAAAAAGTGTGGAAGCAGTTTACCACAACTATTTGCATGTTTTATGCTTTCCTCTTTTATCAAATCAAGGGGAGTAATATGACTGAGGAGAACCACTTCTGTCATTCCGTACCCGCACAAAAAATTTGTTACTTGCGGAAATATTTTGAGGAATGCTTCGATTTGAGTCATATTAATTGCAGCGCTTCCACAAAGAACCTATATTAGAATCATAAGTTTTATTAATTTTGTACAATATTACTGAAATTAAAAGTTTAAATCTATTAAAACTATTTAAAAAATATATAAAGTAAAAAAAAAAGACATTATCTCAATAAGAACATAGTAACATATAGTGCGCGTCAAAAGCTGGAATTTGAAAATTCCAGCTCTTGTTTTATTTATAACTGACAATCGTGAAAAATCGGTTTCAGCCAGGTTTTTATTTTAGATGTCAACAAAAAAACGATTCAACGTGAACTTAAACGCAACAATGTTTTCTACAAGATATCTAAAAAGAAATTACTTCTCACAAAAACACACAAACAAAAACTGCTTAATTTTGCGCGCCGTCATGTTCTGACTGAAACCGATTTTCCACGATGACTTTTTAATAATGAGAAGCGTTTTTTGTTGGACTACCCTGAAAATAATGAAATCAATCGAATCAAACGCCAAATGGGTGGAAGAAGTGTAATGGTACTAGGTACCATTTCTAGGAAAGGCAATTTATTGATCAAGGTGAGTTTTTAAGAAATGTCAAAACTGCTTAAATTAATTCATTCTTAGGATGTTTTTTTTCCTAATAAGTACACATTGACCAATATGAGAATAAAAAATATAGTAGAAGCAATGTTTACGCCGAATTAATTCAAAAGTAATAAAAAATCTTTACTTAAGCATTTTGTTACGTTGTCAGTTATAAATAAAAAAAGAGCTAAAATTTAAAAATTTATTAACGGGTCCCAAATTTTTAATGCAAAAAAGTGCGCATTTTTCAGAAATTTAGAAATTTTGTCGCTATTAAAAATCATTGTTATTTTTTTGTTGTTGTTGCTTTATTTATTAAAAATAAAATAGCTATACCCTAAAAATTTCGTTTAATTTCATAAAGTTGTTCTTGAGATATCCGCCTGTTTCAAACTTTTAACGCGTACTATATTAAAAGTTTAGAAAAGAAGTAGAGAAATTAACTTATAAGACGAAATTCGTGCAAGAATGATAATATAAATTTTTGTAAAACGTACTTTTTATATTTTATATTAAGCACAAACAATATTTTTTTAAAAGTAAAATAGTATATTTTAAAAGCATTTTTATGTTATTAGTATTTAATTCAATAATTTTTTTAATTTATTACTACAAAATTTTAGATTATTATTTCTTACCGTACGCACTGTACTCATATCAAAGCCAAAGCTTTTTACAAGTTCAGCCCCAGTTTTTGACAAAAAATTGACAATACTAGGCACAACATTAATTGTATCTACAGCATAATCTTGAATTACACCTAAAAAAGTTGAAGCTTCAAAACGACGCATAACAACGCTGTGGTGACCGTTTAGTAAACAATAACATAGTGCCCAAAATCCGGACGCATGATAAAAAGGTAGCAATGCAATTGTACTTCGTGATTGTGTACTTCGAGAACTCAGTTCATCAAAAATTGCACTCTTTAATGCGTTTGTAGCAGTATTGAAGTTACGATGCGTTAAAAGTGCGCATTTTGGCGTACCAGTAGTACCGCTTGTTAAGGCCGCCAAAAGTATATCGTTAACATTGATGGATAAATCTGTAAGATCAACAAATTTTTAGTCAAACATTAAATTAGAAATAGATTTGTCGAGACTCGAGTAAAGTCTCAAAATTGTGAGATTTCAAACATAAACTTGAGCTTAAAAATTCCATAGGTACCTGTAGGAAAAAACTTTCTCATAATTTTTTTTATTTTTCTTTGTGTAAGTAATATTTAAAAAATACATTCTCGTTTTTCTTCATAGGCAATATTCCAAAAAAAAAATCAGTTTTTTAACTGATTTATTTCAGTAAAAAGTAATTTATCATTAGACAAAAAATGTAAAAAAGTATAAAAAACATATAGTTTCATAATTCTTTTTATTTTGCAATTTGCATTCCTTGCAACCACTTTGTTATATATGCAATAATAGCATGTTAATAATATTTTTATTTTCTTGATAACTGATAAAATTAGTTAAAATTGTTACTATTATTTAAATCGTTTCGAAAAGAAATGTATTGTGCCGTATTATCAACAGATATATTTTCAAATGCTTCTTCCAAATCAATGCCCATTTGACCGGACAATTTTCCAAGCACAAAAACTGGTATATTTACTTCGTTTGCTTTTTGAATAACTTTTTCTAATAATTCTGATGTTGTAAATACAGTCCGACATTCAGTTTGGTCCATAAGTGCGCAAATTTCATTTTTAGTTAAGCTTCCACATGCGCCAGTCATTGGGCATCCTAATAATGCGCATGACAAAAATATAATAGCGTAATGAATGTTGTTGTGCATAAAGCAAATAACTATTTCGCCCTTATGCATTCCATATTCTGAATGTAATATCCGAGCCAAAGCTATGCTACGATTGTGCAGTTCAACAAAAGTAATGCACTCACCAGTTTCAGCATCCGTAATTGCAGGCTCATGACCAAACATAAGTGCGGCATCCAGAATACGCTCATGAAATAACTTTTCAAGCACTGGGTCAGATATACTGAGTTCCAATTTTTCCGAACTCATTTTTTAAGATATGCACTAAATTAAAAAAGTTTTTCTGTAATTGTACTTGTTTCCTCTAATTATTGTTCTCTTTAGAAGGAGATCAAAAAAAAATTCAAATAAAATAATTTAATAGTAATATTGCCATTGTAAAGAAAAAGTATATAATGATTTACAGAAAATATTTCTTGTTTAAATACATAAAAATTTTTTAAAAAGATTAGATAAAAAATGTAATTGAAAAATTAATGCCCTTGCTCATCCTCCTCTAATTATCATCCCAGGGCCATAATTAGAGAAAATACGATACATCAATAAAATTCTATATGAAATTATTTTTTAATGAAGTACTATTCTAATTGCAATACACTAATATAATTTCTATTTAAATTTCGTTAAGTTGAGACACAAAATAATACTTTTTTTTTAAATTTTAAAATTTATTTCTTAACCTACTTGATGAACATTTATAAGATTTAAATGTTGAAACAGCTACTGAAATTTAGCTTTAATTAAGAATGTTAAATCTTCATAAAATGTTTATTTTTTGTCCAATAAATTAGTATATATTAAAACACAACGGTTTACAATTACTTTTATAACATTTTAAAAATACAATCATTCAACAAACAAAGACAAAACTGCCACATTTCGAAAGTTTAAGTCAAAGAGAAAGTTGATATTAAAATATTTTTGCAAATAATATAAAAAAAAATTTAGGCAAATTTCAACCAATTATTATCAAAAAAAAATTTATTTTTTGGGAAATTTGAAGGCTTTAATTAGGCCCACAAAAATCGCGTTAAGTTTCAAAAATGTTGTCTCACAATTACACTATCTTTATAATAATCTGTATTATTCATTTTTCCAGAAATACCTCTCCAAAACTTTTTTTTTTAAATTGAATTTGGCATTCTGTTTTTCGTTTTAGTTGTTTAATTCTTAGATTTGAACATAAGTCCTTTAAGATTATATTGAAAACTAGCGAATTAACATTAATGTTATTGTTTATATTCAAAACGTCATGGTTACAAAGCAAATGGCTTCTCATAAATACATTATGCACTTCACCGGGTCGGAAATTGCGTTGTGATATGTAAGTATTAAAAATGTCAGTAAATTTACCCTGAGGCCATGTATGTAAGGTGAAATAACCATAACAAACTTTTTTTGACCATATCATCTTCTTTTTCCTCATTTCCAACAATCCAAAGGTATCGAGATACACGAGTAAATGTATCTTTTAATAATTCAAACCCCTAAAAATTTTAAACAATTATATAAAATTAAAACATACTCCAACTTTAAACTTTAGTGCAAACTTTTTAAATATATTTCGTAAAATGTGCCATAAATCAATGTAATGATATGGCCATATTCTTCACAAAACATTTTATTTAACATTGGACTGTTGTCGGTAGTAATTAACGTTATTTGCACTTGATTTAGTAATTCATTAATTAAACGTCCAAAAGTAGCAGGCTCCGCATTTCTTGAACGATTTGCTATTTCACTTTTCGGAACCGTTACAAAACCAATTACTTTTTATGACATAAATTCAACAGCGCTTACTATGTAGTAATGCATAATGACGAGGAGAATCAAATTGACCGTCCATGGACAAATGAACTCCTCGATTAAATTGCAATATTTGATCAAAAATTTGTCGACGTTGATTTGCGTAGTAAGTTGCTATAGCAGGTCTAACTTTTTTTAGCGCAAAGAAACATAGTTCTTGCTAATGGAAAGGCGAACTGAAGTTTTGGAAAAAAAGTAATAATGCGGACTATTAAGTTTCTATTTTTAGAACTATAAAGTTCTAAAAAATACATATATAAATAAAATAAAATGACTAATTTACCTGATCAATGATTTCGCGAAAGCAATTCCAAAAAAAGGAAAAAAAAGAAAAAAACATTTTTTGTGAGAAATGAGAGAATTTGCGCAAAGGATGACATTTCGGTTCTTTTAGTTGTTTGTCCTGTTTGTATTTTTGTTTCTAAAAAATTTGAAATAATTCTTTTGATTTCATAATTGTTTGAGCGATTAAACCTAGTGGATCGTAACTCACGGCGCAAAAATTTTTGAAATTTTAGTTTTTCCCAGACAATCAGATAACTACTCAATATTCTGTGTCCCAACGTGATTTTTATTTTTTTAGTGAAAACAATGATGAACAAAAATATGGATATACTTTGTAAGACTCTTTAAACTTAAGGATCTTATTACGCTAAATAATAATTATTTTTGTAATCTACGTTAAAAAACAATTTTTTAAGTACTAATTAAAACTTAAAAGCTTCCCATGACTTGAGATCTTCTTTTTATAACATTAACAAAATAATTAAAAGTTGAATCACTTTAATTGGCAGAAAAAAATATTCGAGTTATGTCATCAGTTGTCTTCATTTTATTACATTAAAACAGTGACATCTTTTAATGATAGTATAAGTTTTGCTTTAAAACAGAGATTCGGAACGTTTAATCGTTGGATTATGCGTCTGGTACAGAATTTTTTAAACTCGTAGACATTAAAACATTTAAATCTCTACGTTGCTTTAAAGAGTTTTTAGCAAAAAATCACGTAGAATATTATGCAAGCTCAAATGCATGGATGACAAAAATTACTTTCGAAAATTGTATCAAAACGTTTGATCATCAAATGAAAGAAAAAAATCAATTTTAATTATGGAAATCACGCTGCACACCTCTCCTCCATTTTACTGAGTTTATCCCCACTTTACGACATACTTTTCAACATTAGCTACACGAGGATATGTTATACTAAATAATCAACTGCAAACGGGAGACGAACTTACAGACGAAGACATTTCTGATAAAATATTTTCTCAACCTTTAAGCCACAAGAAGGTATAAGTATAATTACAAGAAAATCTGTATGTTCCACGTTATTAGATATTTTAAAATTTTACCAAAAGCAAGAAAATAATAGTGACTTACTGAATTATTCAGCTAGAGGAAATTTTGCCTGATTTTACTTTTACTAATTTGTTAAATATTTTTTGTTTGAAAAAAATATTAAAAGCTTAGTTGAATAAAAATTATTAAACGGCGCAAAAATACGAAAGCTGGTCAATCTTTAGTTATGCTTTAAAATATAACAAATTTACTTATTCAAAATATAGCTTAAGAATATAACCATATAGTAATACTTTAAAGAAAAAACATTAATTTAAAATTTTTATTTAATTAAAATAAACTAACAAAACTTAATAAACTAACTTGAAAATAGCATTTAAAACAAAAACATATTCAATCACAAAATTATAAACCCGCAGTTGTGCAATAATGAAAAAAAGTTGAAAGGCCTTTTGTAGTTATCAACCTCAAGAATTTAGGTTAAGAGTTTTAGCAAAACTGAAAATATCTTGCGCTAGTTCTTTAGGCATCTCAAACGCTGCAAAGTGGCCGCCATCATCGAATGCAGTATAATGAGTTAAGTTAAAACGATAAGATAAAAATTCAATTGGTGGCCGATCAGTCAAATCGTATGGAAAAGAAGCAACTCCGGTCGGTACATTGACAAAATGTCTAAATAATATCATTATATTAATTTTGTTTAGAAAAAAATTATGGTTTTATTATAATTTTTACTTTAGTATTTTAAATAAAATAAAAAAAGGCATAACATAAATATAGATTTTTGATTGAAATAAACCTAATAAAACACATAATTAAAACAGTAACAAACTTATCAAGCATTTGATTGTTTGCATCAAGAAAGCATTCACGATAGTAACGCTGAGATGAAAGAATGTTTGAATTTACCCAGTATATTGTTGCGATTGTTAAGAGTTCATCTTTTGTGAATTTTCTAAACTTTTAATAATACAAATTATGAAAAAAAATTCAGTAAAGAAAAGTTTAAAAGTTTTATTTTGTGAAAAAAAAAACAATGTTTTAAAATAAATAAAATAGTAATTTAAGAATTTCTTAAAAATTTACTTCTCAAGTCCCCCATCAGCCTCAAATCGATAGTTTGGATTAGTCCAAGTAGAATATTTTTCAACAATATATGCAAACAATCCCATAGGAGAATCATTTAACGAAATTCCTAAAAAAATTTCAATTCATAATGTGCTTACATCTCTTTCTTCTGTGGTTTATTAAAATAAGCCTTTGATTTTAAGTTTTAAACAAATGTTTAAAATTTCTTTAAGTGCAAGTTTCTTTAAAATAAGTTTATAAAAAAAATTTTAAAACAAACCGACTGTATCAGGTTTTGTGGCTTGTATATGAAAGTAACCCGACTCTCTCATTATATCAAAAAACATTTTTTTTACATTATATTTGGCTGATGATGAATAAACAAGACTTGGTGCAAAACTACCAACTAATGCACGTAAAATATCTCTAGGACTATCTAATTTGACAAACGTTGAACTTATATGTACACCAAATAAACTAAAAAATTTTAAAGTAATTTATGCAACTTAAATGTATTTGAGCTATATTACTTCATATAAAGTTTGTTCGCTTTTAAGTATATTAGATTGAGAAAAATCTTGAGCTAACTAGAATCTTTAATTTTTTGCAAATATCCTAAAAAAAACTTTATGTACCAATAAAAAGCATATTCTAGCTTGACAAAGTATATTCTTTTATCTTCTAGTCTATAAAAACCATCCAACAATAACTGATAACTGATAATATATAAACTGTATATTAATAAACTCAATACACACCATGAAGAAGGTTTCTATTTTACATGAGATCATAACTATATCGTTATAAATATCACTTTCTTTATAATAAAGCAAAGTAATTAATTATAAATTGTGTGCAAAAAATATTTCATAAAAAAATAATAGTTAGTTAAAAATTTTTTCTCAATCTAATAATAAACTCAAATTGCACTAGCCAAAACTAGTGTACACAAAAATTTACATAATATAAATGTAAATATATATATACTTCATTTCATACTTAGCAAATTTAATATTTTATTTTAAAATTAAATTAAATTTACTTTTTCGGGTAAAGACGTCCTAAGTGAATCACATTCAATGAACCCCAATCGCCTCCTTGAACCAGATATTTTGAAAATTGAAGACGTTTAGTCATTAATGTATGAAAAATTCTTGCACTTGCCACTTGACTAAATCCTAAAATACAATTAACAATAATATATTGTAGGTTTAACAAAACAATTTAAGCATTATTTTTTAATTTTTAAAATAACTTTCTGAATAATTTTTTATTAAAATATTAAAAAATCCATACCACTCTTATGCGGCTGTTCCGACCAACCATAGCCGGGAATCGATGGTGCAACAACTTCAAAAGCAAAATCAACCTTATCATTAGCATTATAGAGTAATGAATTCGGATCAGTAAGTAAAGGAATAATTTTATAAAATTCAAACACATTACCCGGCCATCCATGTACTATAAGAAGGGGAATCACAATTTTATATTTATTTGGCGGAGGTTTTACATGCAAAAAGTGAATCTAAAAATTAAAAGTTATTTTAAAACATTTACAAGAATA
>JANSTW010036116.1:0-15052 GCA_027564275.1 Diadocidia ferruginosa | reverse complement strand
ACCTCTTGATTACGGAGCCGTGACGTTACCCACTACTCCATACTGGTTATCCACTACTCCATACTGGTTATGCTTTTAATAAAAAAATATATTGTGATTCTATGAATTCTATATATTTTGTATAGGATTTTTAACAACAAATTTTGCACCTAAACACATTAAAAAAGAGCATTAATGCTCGCGAATAGTTTATGGACAATATATAAAATCTTAAGTTATAGTAAATACATTCTTTATTTTCCATTTTTGGAATTTTTATTGTGTTCTGCTTTTCATTTGTAGAATTGTGTAGATCTCTATATACGTACAATTTGCATAACATTAAATTGTTATATTAGACGCAATAAAGCTTATCAGTGCAGAACGGTGTATTTATTTATATATTTAGTAATTAATAGGCAACAGATTTAGTAACACATATTTATATTATATAATATTATCATCGTGTTCTTTACACCAAAGCGTGGAAGCATAGGAATCAGTTTACTCTTTCTTTTCTATCTGATACCATGGTTTTCATTTACGGCCATATCAAAGGAAGAGTTTTGTCAGCAATTTACAATAGCCATATTTTTTGTTGAAGTGGGGTTTACACTATATGAGGAACCCTATTTGTCATATAGGCGTATAAATGGATTTTAGTGACTTCCGAATCATTGCGATTCCTTTTTAATAAACACCTTTGAATAAAAGGTGATAGCCCCAGTTTGGACAATTTTTTTGCCCGACTGAGCCTCGAACCTACAATCTCTTAAACACAAAGCCAAGACACTAACCATATTGCTGACTATCATATTATATAATGTGCAATAAATTTTAAAACTTAATTTTTTGTACCATATTCAAAAAAGAAACTATATACATAAGATTTACTGACAACTGTTCGCCACTGATATTGTACTTTAAATGTATAAAAAAATCTTTCGTTACGGCAAATACCGCAAAATTAATGTTTAGAGATGAAAAAACAAACAATATTATATATTATAAAAAGATGCCGAAATACGCGGGAAAAGTAATATAAGTGAAAACGCAAACAAATAAACAATCCTTGCGAAATGTATACTTATATAGGTTATAAGAGCGAACAAATGAACATAAATTATTATTAAAAAAAAGAAGAATTTTATAATACATCACAGCCTGTATACCTACATTTGCGGTTTCACTTCCTTTAACGTGGTTTATTTTACATAATGTAATTTTTTTTAAATAATTGTTTTATTTTATTTAAAAGTGAAGCTTATAAGTCAATACCTATAACTTCTTTTTTACAACAGAAACTCAAATAAAAATTTTTAAATATTGCTTCCCATTCCTTAAATCTCACGCTTCGGCACTGGTGCACACTATATAGCGATACGAAGGGTGAGATTGCGATTGCTATAGAAATCAGTTTAATTCGTTCATTTTTTTCATCAAAATCTGTTGATTTTAAATTTTGGAAAAAATCCCCATGTATAGTCCACGCTTTTTTGTCTGTTTTTTGCGATTTTTTTTTATTTTTATTTATTTATTTATTTTTATTCCGTATACGGATTAATTTGACTGTTTTTTTTTTAATTTAAAAATACCGCTAAGCTGGATAGATTTGGAATTTTTCAATAATTAAATTAATTAGTAAGACCCAAAACTACAAGTTCGAGGATCCATACAAGCAAATATAAAAAATATTTTGATCAAGCTATAGGAGCTATAAGAAAAAAAGTTACGCAATAAGTTGGCCTGGTATAGTACATAGGTGAGAGTAATTTTTTATTTTATAAAAAACGTTAAATAAAAATGATTTACGCAAATTTTTGTTTACAAAAAATTGAATTAAGTTGGAGTTAGACGTTGACTTTTTCAAACATAAAGAAAGAAGGAGATAGAGAATATTAGAAGTACTAGAAGAAAATAAGTAAATTCTAGTACTTCTAGTAAACATAAGATACAAAAACGTGTACACATCTCGAATGAAACAAAACAAAGACTTGAAAATCTCAATTGAGGGAAAAAGTCGTCGTTCAGAAAAAAAAGTATTCGCACTTACGACTTTTTGCTATAAAGTTATCTCTTTCTTGTACAAATTCAACGTCTAACTCCTACTTTACAAAATAGATAAGCCAATCGAATACCCACAGTTTATAAAATATTTAATTTTTTATTGAGTTTAGCCGATTGATTTCGTTTTGGCGGTACCCAACGCAAATATTGTGGATCGACCATTAGTTTTGGCCGCTTAAATTGTGGCAACAATAAATGTTCGTTTATTGTTTTGGTCGTAACGCAAATAACATTTTGCCCCTTCCAATATTTCACCATTTTCATACTCTGCAGTGTCGAGATGATGTCATCCTGTGTAATGCCACTCACTTCGGACAATTCTCGTATCGACTGAGATGTGGTGCGACAATCTTTCATAATATCCAATAGGGTATAGGCCCAATAACTGCGATAGCTTAGTCGTCCCAGATCGGACAGTGGTTTTTCGGGACTGCCAACAACTCCCTCACGCCTGGACAATTCATAGCTGAAGCCAATCAGAAATTTGCCATAACCTTTGCGTTGATATGGCGGTAATATTAGAATACAAGCAACATTATTGCCATCTGGAGATTCCTTCTCTTTGGAAAAATAGCCCACAATGTGATAACCTCGTCGATCGATTTCACACAGAACATAGAAATAGAACGGCTCAACGTCATAGTACAGGGTTTTGTGGTCCAAGAATAGCTTTGCCATTAGACATAGTGTTTGACAATAGATTTTATGATCTCGTCCGTCAATTTCAAATACAGATGTGGTTCCTTTTCGATAGATCTCATTACCGGGTGGCTGTCGTTTTGTGCATTCAGTCTATAGATCAAACAAATAAAATTATAATTGGTTATTCTAGATTTGATTTCAACAACAAACCTGATGATATCGATAAGTTTTGGCCAATCTCATGTATTTCAAACAAAATTCACAAACATACAAAGTGCCAACTTTGCCATATTCCTCGGGATAGGGTGAGAAGTACCAAGTGTCTATTTCATATTTTCCAATTCTTAATTTATCAATGTACTTGACTTTTGTGATTGCCTCATGTTCTTTCTCTAGTGCAGCCGTTGTAGGATCCATTTCAGCGTAGGTTTTTTGTACATGATTTATTTCATCGTGTCGCCTCTTTTGATTCCGCGTTATTTTCCGATCCGATGAACTATCATCTCCTGCACCGGCAGTAATAAGTGTTGTGTCCACATTCGGTGTGTTTGGAGTGCCTGTCGTCTCAGTGGATTGTGTGGGCAGTGTTGCATCCATAGATTCTGCCGGTGAACTGGCCGATGAATGAAGTGTAATGCGTGAGCGTCTTACCCATTCGTCAAGTCGTCGATTTAGATCAACATAATGAACGTAATATTCGAAAAATCCAAATTCACTAAGTCGAACCTGGATAATTTGTGCCGACTGAACAGTACCGTCTAAGCGACGTGTTAAATACGTTCCTCCAACCTCAATTCCATCATCGTGATCTGTTGTTTCCATATTGTTTTGATTGATTTAATGCAGCGCCAAAATTATCAGCAATGCCGTCGCCGGTCGTCCCACTCCGTTTGATCTATAAAACATACGTTTATGTAACTTTTTACTTTATTCTTAATCTATACGTAGACAAAAATAGTTTCACTTTGTTACTTAACTAGCCGCAGGTTTGTAAAATAATTAATTATTATTCTTTTTTAGCGAAGAAAAAATGATTTCGCAATTTTGATACAAAAATACAAAACAAGCGCAGCACTCTGCACGCAGCCGCAAATCGCACAATATGCAAAATGTACTAGATTTTCCATGTCGACGTGCATTATGTCATAAATCGATGTGAATCTTTTTTATTCTGCAGGGACCATAGAATTGTCGACGACGTACCACCAATTTTTTAATTTTGCGCAAAGGGCGAGTTTTTACAGAATAGCAAATTCGGTCCAATTTTATAATTATTTTTGTACAAAAAACATGAATTTCACATTTAAAAATACAAAATAAAACTTCAAATAACATGGCTAATTTATTGAGAGGACATTACGGGTAATTATAATGTAGTTTTAGTTCAAAATAAATAAACATAACCTCGAAAAAAAATTGCCTGCAGAAAAATGTTATTATGTAAAAATTTGGTTTTATTGATTAATTTCGTTTTACAGTTACAATTTGAGGAAGAAGGCCCTAAAACCCGTAATACTAAATATAAGTAGATTAAATTTCTCATCACTCGATGCCGGTGGCGGTAACGCTTACAAGAACCATACAAATTTCCAAAGGCTGTTGCAAAAGCCGGGAACGATAATCCATTTTGGAGCGACTCCTGTTCGCAGTTATGGAATGATTGTGGCCAGAGTTTTACGCGGTGCACTTAAGCTGCGGTATATATTTTTGGGTGGTGCAATTACCGGTGGTGTTACCCTAAATAAGGTTTGTTCTTTTTGGTATAGTTTCTAGTTATTCTATAGAAATTAATCTTCCTCAGCGCTTCGAAGAATGGAAGGATGGTTTACCCGATATGAAATGGTTGGATGATCTATTCCCCAACAATCCACAATGGAATGAATTTTCTACAAAGTTAATAACAATGCGAGACTCTGTACGTGATTCAATTGAATTGGATCCTCGGTTGAAGCAGTTGGGCGAGGATAAAATGGCCGAGTGGCGTCGCTGGTTCGATAGCCGACTGGATGATGCCATTGAGGCGGCTGCCACCCAGGAAAATCCACAACTTGATCGTAAGAATCATTGTTTTGCTTTAGTTACTTCTTTAGAATGAAGCTATTCAGTCACATTTTTGCCCCCCAAATTCAAGAATGATCAAACAATTTCTTACCTCATCACTAAATTTAAATTGTAATTAATTCTTTTCTATTTTTTCTAACTTCAGGTCCATTCCAGACATTATCTGAAAAAATTTCCGAATTATATGGAGGTAATTGAATGTTGGGTTGATGTTGAAATAATAGAATTTTATCATTCTTGAATTAAAAAAAAAATTCAAAGAGTTTGTCTTCCAATTAATATGAGTTTGTCTTTCTTTCAGTGACTAAAGAAGAAATGAAAACAAAGCATACGGTCAATGCAAAGGGACTCAGTGCTGACGAGGGACGAGCAAAATATGGTTTGTAATTGAGATGTCTGAGTTTTTGGTTTAACGTATTAAAAATATTCTTTTAGTAAATCTTCAATCTCAAGTTGAGGCACTGCAAACGGAAATAATGAATGTTCAAATAAAATATCAGAAGGAGTTGGAAAAATTGGAGAAAGAAAATCGTGAGCTAAGGCAACAATATCTAATAATGAAAACAAATCGAAAAACTGGAACGAAAAAAATTAAGGTTTGTGTGCGAAAGAATTGTGATCTGCAGGAATTTAAATCTTTCCATTTCAGAAATCTCTAATTGACATGTACTCAGAGGTTTTAGACGAATTGTCCGGTTATGATACGAGTTATTCAACTGCTGATCACTTGCCACGCGTTGTTGTGGTTGGTGATCAAAGTAGTGGCAAGACTTCGGTTCTAGAATCTATTGCTCGGGCTCGCATCTTTCCACGTGGCAGTGGGGAAATGATGACACGAGCACCGGTTAAGGTTACACTGTCCGAAGGACCGTATCACGTGGCACAATTTCGAGGTTCTGAGCGAGAATTTGATTTGACCAAAGAAAGCGAATTGGCTGAATTGAGAAGAGAAGTTGAGCTTCGTATGCGAGCGTCGGTACGTGGTGGAAAAACGGTCAGCAACGATGTGATCTCAATGACAGTCAAAGGACCAGGTCTGCAACGTATGGTGTTGGTGGACTTGCCTGGCATAATATCAACGATGACCGTTGACATGGCTGCCGACACAAAAGATTCAATTCATCAAATGACTAAGCACTATATGAGTAATCCGAATGCTATAATTCTATGTATTCAAGATGGTTCTGTGGACGCAGAGCGGAGCAATGTCACTGACATTGTTACACAGTGCGATCCGACGGGTAAACGGACAATTTTCGTATTGACCAAAGTTGATTTGGCCGAAGAGCTGGCCGATCCAGATCGTATAAGGAAAATTTTAACCGGCAAACTATTTCCAATGCGAGCGCTGGGCTACTTTGCCGTTGTAACGGGACGTGGACGCAAAGACGATACTATCGAAAGTATTAAGGATTATGAAGAACGATTCTTTAAGACATCAAAATTATTTCAGTAAATTGGTTGATTTTAATAACAAAAAATCATCTCACCTTTTCTTTCCCAACAGATCTGGTGTAATTATGCCACATCAAGTGACAACAAGAAACTTAAGTTTGGCTGTGGCCGATCGCTTTTGGAAAATGGTTCGTGAAACGATCGAACAACAAGCCGATGCCTTCAAGGCTACCCGTTTTAATTTAGAAACAGAATGGAAGAATAATTTTCCAAGGTAGAGAGAGTCAAGCAATTTGTCAGAAAAAAGTTTAATTTTTTCTTTTTCATTAGATTACGCGAACACGGTCGTGACGAACTATTTGAAAAAGCTAAAAGTGAAATACTCGACGAAGTCGTCAATCTGTCGCAGACGTCTGCGAAAAAGTGGGAAGATTTATTGCTAAATAAATTGTGGGAACGTTTATCGAATTATGTTTTTGAAAATATTTATTTGCCAGCAGCACAGTCGGGATCACCGAGTAATTAAGAGAAAACTAAATTGCATTTTAAGAATAATTGAGATTATTTTCGCTTTAAGGTTCCTTTAATACAATGGTTGACATTAAGTTACGACAATGGGCCGAACAAGTGCTGCCAGCCAAATCTGTTGAATCTGGCTGGGAGTCACTACAAACTGAATTCAATGAATTAATTCAAAGAGCCAAAAAATTACCCGATCACGATGACATATTTGATAATTTAAAGGCAGCCGTTGTTGACGAGTCAATAAAACGGCATACGTGGGAAGATAAGGTGCGAACTGTTTGTATTTCAACTAGCATTTTATTTAATTTCCATTTTTAGGCTATTGATATGCTTAGGGTTATACAATTAAATACGTTGGCCGATCGAAATGTCCATGATAAACAGGAATGGGATCAGGCTGTTAAGTTTGTCGAAAATTCTGTCAAGGAAAAATTAGCTCTTACCGAACAAACACTGCTGGAAATGATGGGACCATCGACGACACAACGATGGCTCTATTGGAAATCTCAAACAGACGATCAATACAAACGTAATCAAGTTAAAAATGAATTAGACAAAATTATTGACAGTGATAAGAAACATGCGCCACAACTGAGCTATGATGAGTTGACAACGGTGCGAAAAAATCTACAAAGATCAAATGTTGATGTTGAGACCGATTATATTCGAGAGACTTGGTATCCAGTTTATCGAAAGTATGTGTAGATTTAACGAGGGGAAACCACTTACGCAACTCATGGGACAAACATTTCCGGAATTATAAATCATAATACAAAATTTGTTTCTAGTGGTTTACCCTCCTCGGTATTTAACGTGGTATTTTATAGAATTTTATTAAATTTGTTTTCAGACATTTCCTGAAATTATCATTGCTGCGGGCTTATGATTGCCGAAAAGCCTTCTACTTATATTCACAGGGAAATGAGTGTGAGGTAAATTTTCATAGAAAATTTGGATTTGATAATTAAAATATTTTCCATTTAATTCAGTTTATTGAAAAAAAAAAATATAAATTTGGTTTTTGTGGTCGTTTTGAATAGATGAAAGTGATGTTGCAACAGGCTCTTTACCTTTTAAAAATAAATGTTCTTTTCTCTCTTCCTTATAGATAAATTGCAATGATATTGTCCTATTCTGGCGCATTCAACAAGTGCTAAAAGTAACCGCGAATGCATTGCGACAACAAATAATCAATCGTGAGGCAAGAAGATTGGACAAAGAGATTAAGGAGGTTCTGGACGAGTTTAGCGATGACGAAGACAAGAAAACGCAACTGCTTATTGGAAAACGGGTTACATTGGCTGAAGAATTGAGTATAATTTTTTTTTGATTTTTTCGCATATTTTCAGAATCTAATTTTCTCTTTTTTTTGACAGTTCGTGTTCGACAAATTCAGGAAAAACTTGAAGAGTTCATAAATGCATTGAATCAAGAGAAATAGAAGATTAGTTATATAAAATATTTAAGAGAAAATATTGTCATTTTTAAAATGCATTTTAAGATTCTGGTTTTTTAAGAGCATTTTGATACAAAGAATATTCGCATTAGCGACATCTTAGCATTATTCAATCGCGTTGATTCTTGATTCTAGAAATCACTGTGGACGCAGAGAATAATGAATGTCACAATATCAGAGTTTCATTGTATTATTTATACTAAGCTTACTTATTGATTTATTTCCGCTTTTACCATCAATTTATATTAAATCCTAAAAATATATTCTATGTTCTTCTTAAAATTGCGCATTTAAGGGTTTTTCTAAATAAAATATTAGATTTGAATGTGATTAAAAAAACTTATATTAACTATACTTAGTAAAAATACATTTTTATTTAGAATTAATGCGAATAAGCTGTTTTTCATGTAAAACTAAGTCATTAATATTTTTTAATAATTTGTTCATTTAATTGGTAGAAATATTTGAGTTTTGGTGCGCCTATAAGTTTGTTATGTATTTTAAAAAAAGAATTTGAAAATTTGAAGAAAAAAACGGTTTAGATTTAATTATAAAATGAATGGATATTTGGTATTAAGAAAATTATCATAATTCTTTAAAATTTATTGTAAATTTCTAATAAATTATTTATATAAAATGCGATGCATCTTAACTATAGTTTAATTAATAATATTAATTAAACTATAATCTTAACTAATTATAATTGTAAACAAAATTTTGAAATATCTTGTATTTTTATGTTCAAATTAACAATTTCCTATCTATATGAATACTTATTATTTCAGGTGGTCACATAACTTCTTAACATTTTTTAAGCAGAATGTAGTGAAAAATTTATATAAATAAAAAAGTTTTGTGCATCATCAAAATGAATCGGCACCAAAATCATTAAATATACGTACATTTTGTATGACAATTTTTAAATGGACAATTTGGAAGTTTCATAATAATATTTACTTGTTTGATCTATTAATTCTTTTTTATTATCAAACAGATAAATATTACATTAAAAAAGACAAAAATGATGACATAATACCCAAAGACATACCACCCAACAACGTTAACAAGCTTCTTTTCTCATTTTTTCTATTTCTCAAACCCGTTATACAAGTCAATATTTAAACCCTTCGCTTAAATTTAATCGTTTTTGGAAGATTTTATCGAAGAAACAAGCAATAAAGAAGTTTTCGTGTGATTTAAGCTTGTTAACGTTGTTGGGTGTTATATCTTTGGGTGTTATGTCAGGTCACCTATTTTTTTCGTGCAGACCCAATTTGATGATACACACAACTTTTTTATTTATAAAAATTTTTCACTGCAAAATGTTAAGCAGATATGTGAGATATGTTATTTAGCTTAGAAAGCAACGATAGCAATAGCTTAATATTTGATTAAACTGTACTTAATCAATGGCTATATATTAAAGCAATGTTGCCATCTGTATGCGCAAAATGGACCACCATATTGAATAAACTATAAATTATAGCGAGCCTAGATGTATTAGTAGAAATGTGTTTATAATGCGAGTGGACAGCTGAGTCGATATTTTAGGTAATCAGCGTTTGTTATTGGTTCCATTTCATATAGAAATTGTTGTTGTAAATTCGAGTTGGCCACTCACATTTGACTACCATAAAGACTCGCTACTATAAATAATTTTGTTCAAGACCCACATATAAGAGTAGTAGTGACCGAAAATGTACATCATAAATAAAATTCAAAAAGACCGCTTCAATATACGCACTTGCAATGTTATGTTACATAAAAGCTTTTATCAATTTATTCATTTTGATAAAAGCTAATAATATTATTGAGATGTTGCATTGTAACCGCACCCCACTTTGACACATCGAATATTTAATTATATCAGCAGCAGCAGCAGCTTTGAAAAGGTGAAAAATATGGCGTAAAAATTTTGTAAAAAAAGAAACAACGAACATATTTTGCAAGTAAAATACCATCCACATTAATTAATATTTATCCGAAATAACTAAAACAAATAAATAAATATTTATTCAATCTAATTTTAAACGTTGAAATCGGCCCCGAAAAAGATGAAAAACCATTTTGTATTCTAACCAGCAAAGAATATATTTATAAACAAAGCGAATCGAATAAATTCGGAATAATAAAAATTTATTGTGTTTTGTGATAATAAAAAATCCAAAAAAAGTTTTTTCATCATCGACAGACAAATCATCAGCAGCAGCGCAGAGAAATAATAGGCAAAATATAAATAACAAAAATGGCAGAAGCAGCTGGGTAATTTAATTATTTTTATTATTGTTATTGCGATGGTGAAATTTTAATTGTGGTTGTTTTTCAATAATTTGTTAAGTTTGTGGGTAGGCAAAGTAGGTTAATTAACGCATAGACTCGATTTCATAACGTGGTGTTAATAAATTAATGTTGCTGCTACACTGGCCTATTATATTATGTCTCAATTCGTTGACCCCGCGAGTTTTCTTTTATGTTGCGTCCAAGGGCAGCTTATCATAGGAGACAGCGTCTAGGAATTTATTGTATTTTTATATTCTAGGATCTCAATATTCATCTATATTTCTTACGGTGATATCACTAAATATTGTATCAATACCACAATTTACCGTGGTGCACCCTATTATCGCCAACCGCCTTAACTCCAAAAAAAATCTGCGTATGCTTACTTAAATAAGACTTAATAAACTAAACAGAAACGGCCTCAGCCTCTAACTAATCTCTCCACTAGAAAGAAGCCCTCCCAGACTACGAAAACGTCTATAACAGTTGGTGTTCTACCTCTTAGACGTATAGGAAATGGTCTAAAATTCGAGGGGGAAACCACTTACGGAAATCATGGGATAACTTATTTCAGAAATCACGGCAATCATTTAGGAAATCACGGAAATCATTTCGAAAATCACGGAAATCATTTCGGAAATCAGAGATCATGGGACACAATTTTTTCTAGTAATTTCCCCATCGCTAAGATTGGTAAACATTTCGGAAAAATTTGTTCTTCGAGGGTTAAAGCGGGTAGTAAAAGTGTTTGGTATAAAATCAAAGTTATTAAAAATACACACAAGTTAAAACAAAGATATTGCAATAGAATCGACCCTCCACGGCATAGGAGGCGTGGGGTCATTTTCGTATTTTATTATTAAAAGCTTTTAACAATGAAAAAATTCTGAAAATTACTGTGAGACTGACGACTTTGCGACGGACAAACTATGGAGCTGACTGACTATGGAACTGACTGACTTTAAGACTGACTGACTGACTGACTGTGAGACTGTCCAACAGTTCTTATTGAAAATAAATTTAATTTTATTGGGAGCGATGTTTCAACTTGTTAGCACAACTGACGGCAATAGGATCGACCACATTAAATATGCTTTTACCGTCGCGCATTTTAATGCAAAGATAAAATAATTTTCTGTAAAAAAGATAATATTTGCTTATCAGCTATTTGTTTAATTTTTTTTAAGTCGTCACGTTAAACGCAGCTATATATTTATTACATATTTGTTTAAAAATGCACGGGGTGAGACAGATCGTTTATTTGATGATATTTTTGAATTGTTTATTTCTTTTTATTCAAAAATATGTAGACAAGGTCTAGCCAACTAAAGGTGTTCAATTATAATAAGAAGAAATTTGACTTTTTTGACAATTTATTGTTATAAAAATCAAAAATTTAATATAATTTCTATTTCTAGCAATGACGATAATTCAAATTGGGGATCATGGGGATCGTGGATAAGTTCAGCTAAAACGAAGGTAATAGAAATTTTAATTAAAAGAGAACAAGAAATACAACTTTTCCCATTTTAGTCTGCATCGGTCTTTGAAGCTGTGAAAAAAGATTTAGACGAACTATCAACAGTTGTTCGAAAGGAAGTATCAAATGCTGGAGCGGCTATAGGTGAAACTTTAAAGGTAATTTGACTGCGGCGGTCCTTGGGACAGCGGTTTAATTTTGTAATAATAAAAGTGCGATTTATTATTAAGAAATTAAACCATCGTCCGGTTTATTTTTAAATTATTTGTTATAAATATTTTTGTTTATGTTAGCTTGATGATGAAGAATCAACAGCTAGTACGGTAAAGAAAAGTCTTAGTACTCTATTCGGTCAAGTTACTGAAGCATTGATACCGTCTCTGGAAGACGATGACGTTGAAGCTGTTCTTATAACAAATGATGGAACCATAACGTTAACTGGTTTCCAAAAACATTTAGCCGAACTTCAGTCTAGCGACGATACATATTTAAATGCACCGGCTGTAGAATTAACGGAAAATTATAATCGTTGGATGGAAGTGACCGAACAGGATCAATTTACGCAAAATAGATTGGCCAAACATTTGGCTAGTAGTGAAATTTTAAATGAAAAATATCTAACATTAGTGCCTGATAAAATTCCACACATGGAATTCTGGACACGATATCTATTTAAACGGGCAATGCTTGAAGACGCATTGGCTAATGCTGAATTGGCCGAACGTAAAGCAAAATCTGAGATAAATTCAACAAAACCAGTGTCACCAAAACATGCCAGCTCAATCATACAAACGGAACAACCGAAAAGAGTTTCAATTGACGAAAAAGATGAGGTTGCTACAGAATCGTCGGTAAAGCCAACAAAGGATGACGGAGACTTTGGTAATGACGATATCAAATGGGAGGCTGAAGATTTTGGTTCGGTAGAAATATCCGAAGAGGAACAGGAACGTTTATTGCGAGAATATGAAAATGAAATTCAAGAAAGAGAAATGAAGAAAAGTCTTATTGTTCCACTAGAAGAAAAGGTAAATGTTAGAGACTGAGGTCCGATTTGACAAAAGATTTGTTTTTAATAATTTTATTATCATTATTATTATTATTATTATTACATTTTATTTAAACAAAATTCACTTTATGTTTTATAGTTAAAATTAGACGAATCACAACGTAATCAAGACAAACAAAAGAATATTCCGAAAAATCAACAATCTTCTTCGGCAAAACAATCGACAAAACCGAAAACTCCTCCAACAGAAACGACTGCTAAAAAACAACAAACTGCTAATAAAAATAATAGGCAATCAACGACGAAAAACGCATCCAAAACAACAACAGCAGCAGCAGCAACGAAAGCAAAACCATCCGAACCAATATCATTGAAAGAAGAAACAATACTAGCCGATAAAGATGACACAGCTTCAGATGAAAGTTGGGAAAAAGATTTCGATTTAAATGATAAATAGATTATGACACTGTTATAGTAGTGAAGATTTTGAAACCAGCTCGGTTTCTTTTTAATAGATTTATTTTAGTTTAAGTTTATGCGCAATATTTTTTAAATTTTCATACAAAAAACTATATGTTTTATTCTTGATTCTTAGCAAATTCTAGCGATACTATAGAAAGAGATTCGACATCATTCAATTTGGTGAAAAAGAAAAAATTTATATAGTATAGCTAGCCAATTCATTACAGAATTTCAATATAATAAATTAAATTAATACAACATCCTCTATTTAATATGCTACTCGCTAATCTTAAGGCGACACGTCCTATATCTACTGAATTATCAGTAAAAAGAATCAATTATTAAATCTAAGGATCAATTAGATTCAAAGTATACATTATCTGATTAAATATTCTTAAAGTAATACATTTATAACCTTATCGGATGAATTGCCGTAGAATGAACCTCTGATTTTATTGAAGATCGGCGACATGGTCATATGTTCAAAACACCAAATATTTTTTTTTCGAATATTTTATATTAATTTCATAGAAACACAACAAACGCGGTTGATCATTTCGGAAGCAGTAAATCCTTTACGTTTAAAATTTAATCATAACAAATTGGGCAACCCATTTTTAATTCCATTTATTACTTATCACCAGAAATGTGTGCATTTTTTTATTTTAAAAATACTAAAATTTCCTCCTTGGCCAAGAGTGCCCCTAAACAATAATATTATACCTAAATAGATAAATTATTATTTTTAACCATTTCATAATATAAAAACAAGCGCATTCATATTATTTAAAGAAAAAAATCTATTACAATTTATGTTTTGTCTTATTCTAAAAAAAATAATTATATTAATTTTGTTTGTTTGTTTAACAAAAAAAAATAAGTTTAAGAAAAACATTTATATATTTTTTGTCTTTTATTATATATTACTTATATATACAGTTTATTATATACATTAATTAAATTTAAACTAAAATCTACTAAACAAAAAATTTATATATTTATAGCATTGGGAAAGCCTTTATAAATTTCACAATATTATTCTGTTACGGATTTTTTCCAATATATAGACGTCGACACACAACCCCATTTTATATAATAATATTCACACACTTTATTGTAACAGAATAGAATCAACAATACTAGGAATTATATTATAGGCTCAATTTTTTTATAAAAAAATAAATAAAATAAAAAAAAATCAAGATTTTTTTTATAGAAAAACAAAAATACTAATTATATAATAATAATAAGAAAAGTGTTATTAATATATTATACTATTATATTACAGAAGAATTAAAAGAAAAAAGAAAAACTCAAGTTTTTAAAGAAATGTTTATTCAGCTTGCCCTCTCAACATCAATATTGTATTTGCCCTTTAAATTAAACTGTCGGTCCGAGAGTATCCTGAAAAAAATGTATGAATATTTTACAAACTCTAGAAGTTTTTTTTTCAGAAAAATCATTTACAACAAAATTTTTATTACATACATTTTTTTTCGATTTTTGTGAAATTTCATATTAAAAAATTCGCCATAAAAATATAGTTTTATGTATTCTCTTAAATTATCTAGCTTGTTCATTTATTTTCACACTAATGTTAACCACATCTCTATATAAAATGATATATAGTTGCCGCACCTCAAGGAAATCCCTCTCTTGATTGGGTGTTCTCATTCTCTGCCTTTGGTAGCCGATG
>JANSTW010036005.1:0-15052 GCA_027564275.1 Diadocidia ferruginosa | reverse complement strand
ACAACAATTTACATTGATTTTTCACATTAGGCACTAGCGCCATGCTTCATTGAACTAAAATTGAACATGCCCAATTATTCATATTATTTTAATTTATTATTATATTTTTAATTGGGTTTGAATTAATTTAGAATGTTTTAATAATTTTGTTTTTTTCTGAAATTATTTCCTTTAACTATTTCTCAATTCTAATAATCGTTTTTAAACTTTTTCAGCCGAATCTATACAGCGTATGCTCGAGAACTTACCCGCCAAACGTGCATGTCGTCAAATCTTTCCCAATTTGGCGGTTAAGAAACGTACCACCCGAAAATTTGTCCATCATCATGCGACCAACTTGGTGCGTGGTGGCCGCAAACAAATTTTAGTCAAACAAACAACAACCACAACTGCCGCAAACGGAAATTGCAAATCAACGCGAAGTTTTAAATACATTACGACAACGGCCGCCACATCAGCCACATCTGCGGCCCTGAATAAACGTAAAAAATTATTTGATTTGAAAAATACAAGCACAACGAGTGGGCCGGGAAGCAGTAATGTGGTGGTGCGGCGGACTCGTTCAACAATACAATTGAAAAGTCCAGTTGCTGGAGGTGATGCAGTTGATACGAAAAATGTTAAGACAGTCGGTGACGATCTTATGAAGGCAATTAAGCGAAAAACTCAAAGAGTCGTAACGAAAATAACCAATTCATTTATACGTCCCAACACACAAAAACGAATCCTACGTAACGTTATCGTAGCAACTGACTCAACAGAATCTACAGCGAAAAAGGCGTCACCTTCAAGAGACCCGAAAAAGCGAAACGCATTTATTAAACGGACATTTAGTTTTAGAAAGTCTAAACGAACAAAAAATCCAACTAGTAAGAGTGGTGCTGAAGCGATCACAGATTTGGCTAAAGAGGAAAAGGATGTGGAGGCGATTGAAGAAATTGTTGACAAAGTCGATAAAGTTGTTGATGAAAAAGACGCGCCTGTACTGGATACAGAAATAGTTGATAAAATAGTCGATAAAGTTGAAGCAGTAGCTGAAGTTGTCACAGCCGAAAAAGTTGCAACTAAAAAAGGACAAAAAACATTTAAAAAACTGTTGAAAGGTCTGCAGAAAAAATGTCAACTAAAAAGCGTCGACAAGAAAGCAGTGGAAGTAGTTATTGAGAGTGAAAAGGTCGAGGAAAAAATTAAGGAAATTCCTGTGACAATTGTTAGCGAGGAAGTTGTCGCAGATAAACCGTCTGAAATTATTGATCAAAAGCCGAAACAACCGAACACATCAAAGCGGAAAGGTAAATTAGCTTCACCGAAAAAATTGCTCCTGCCCGATGCACCGATTGCCGCCATTGAAATACCAAAAATTCAAATTCTTTCTATCGAGACGCCATTTTTAAATATTGAAATACCACCTCAAGATGAACCAATAAATCTATCAATTCATTCCACAAAAAACGAAGCCGTTAGCCTGCCACTAAATCTAACTGTTCCTGCTGTTGAAGCACACAAAGTTTCGCCCGGTCTCAAACGGCGTACTCGAAAACTGACCGATTGCATTGCAATGCTGACGGGTAAACTGACCGAAAAATTAGGTGTTCCATTTTTGGAAAATGAATCAACCAGCATTTTGCTGTCACCGGGCATTCGAAAAAGTGCAGAGGAAATTAACGAAATTCCAGTGACAAATTTGAATGTCGAAAAAGGATTGCATGACGATGTCATTATGGAGGAGAAAAGTATCGCCGATACACACGATAAGTCACGAAAACGACGGGGTAAACCCAGTAAGCTAATAATGATGTCGGATCAATTGAACAATGTTGATTTTGTAAACATTGACAAAATCCTTCCAACAATACCGTCGGCAGTTTTGGGAATCGATAAAATTCAAAGCAACACAATTGCTCCGATGGTCCAAAAACCTGCTGACACAGTCGCTGAACCCAAACCAGAAAACCTTTCAACAAAAACGATTCCCAGTCCTCCAGTTACCGGAAATCTTAAAGCTTTCCGAAAGCCCAACAGAAAGTCAGATGAAATGGTTCGAGACTCTGATTGTGGACCGCAAGATTTGAGTATTAAACATACGATTGAAAGTATTCTGTTGGAAAAAGTGGAAATAGCTAAAAGTAAAAAATCAAGAAAATCAACAAAAATCGATGAATCGTCTAGTTCAAAAATTGATTCCACAATAAATGAAGTTGTGCGGCAGAGCTTGATGGCGTCAATTGAACGTGATCTGTTGAATAAGACAACCGAACAAATAACTGAGAAACCGAAAGAATCTGACAAAATGCCCACAGATAAATATTATGTGATAAATGACACTCGATTTAAGGCAGCCAATTTCGATTTAAGTAAACCGGCAGAAATACAATCCCCTGAAGTCACAAGTTTTGAATCCAATCTTGTTCAAACACCAAAGAAAGGTCACAAATTTCTTATCAAAGATATTATGTCTGACGATCCCTCACATCAGAACAAAATTGACATTTTGCCTGTTGTAACTAGTAACCTAACTGATCCGATTACAAGCCATGAAACTCCAAAGAAATCAAAACAAACTCCGACAAAGACAAATAAGAAGGCAAGTGTTGTGAGAAAATTAGCTGAAGATGTTTCAGAAAATCAAGTCAATGAAAAGATTATCCAAGTTGACTCAAATTTGTTGAAACCTGCCAATGTAGAACCAGCCAAAATCATCGCCATTCCTTTGGAAAAAGAGGAAAAATTAAACAATATTATTTCCCCTGAGAAAATATTAAATACAATTGATTCACCTGTTGTGGTCGAAGTCGATTTAACGACGACAAAAAATGATACTGAAGGTTTGACCGGAGACTTAGCCGAAACAATCACAAAAGAACCCGATAATATAATTGCAGATAAGAAGAATGAAAATAAGTCTAAATCCAAGTTGAAACCGATAAAGTCTAACGAAAAAGATCGCCGACTGTCAATTTGTGAAAATCCATTCGAGTCCAGTGATGAAGAACTGCTGCCATGGGATCCAGAAGTTGGTTTTGTTAAACGAAAAGATGATGAAGTGATAAAAAATGATGAAGTTGGAGAAAAACAGACGATCAAAGTTAACAAAAATAAAAAATCTGCGAAATCTAAAGAAAATACTTTGTTAGATGATTCAGTAACAAGTGAAGAGATCGTTGTTGCAGCTAAAGAATCAATAAAATCAATTGAAGTTGTGGAAAGTGTCAAAGAAACCGAAATAACGGAAGCGCCTTTGAAAGCAACGCCTCGTCGTAAACAGCAAACTAAGAAATCAAATCTAACTGAATTGAAAACAGATGAAATTGCGGAGCAAGAAACTAAAGTTGTCAATAAACGTGGCAAAAAGGGACAAATTGAAGCGGTTAATTCTACTGTTGAATCTTCGGCCAAGAAAAATAAAAAGAAACAATCTGATGAAGAACAAAAAATTGATGAACCCAAACCTTCAGAGGATTCAACGTCGGTCATTCCGTATTCTCTCGAAGCGGTTGACAAGAAATCGTCATCCAAGAAGAAATCGAAATCTGATGATGACAAGGACAAGGTGTCGGAAGACGTCGAATCTGCGTCTGTCATTCTGAAAGATTATGATAATTTCAACGAGGAATCACCAAACGAGAAAATGAAGAAGACATCTCCAGATGTAAAAACTCCGATTAGTGTAAAAGATTTAGATTCTCCCGAAGCAGTTGACAGGCCAGCCAAGAACAATAAGAGGAAATCGAAATCTGATGTTTTGGACAAGGTGGAAGCAGATCTCAAACCTGCAGCTGAATCAACACCAGTCATTCAGAAAGATTTAGATTCTCCCGAAGCGGTGGACAGGCCAACTGAGAAAAATATCAAAAAATCAAAATCTGATTGGAAAAAGACTGATGAACCGACAAGTGAATCGACTTCCGTAATTCTGAAAGATTCCGATTCTCCTGAAGCTGTTGACAAGGAATCGCCAACCAAGAAAAATAAAAAGAACTTGAAATCTGATTTTGAGGAAAAGGTGGCAGCAGAACCCAAAGCTGCATGTGAATTAACACCAGTTGATTCACTAGAAAAGGAATCGCCAACCAAGAAAAATAAGAAGAAATCGAAATTTGATGTTGAGGACAAGGTGGCAGCAGAACCTAAACCTTCAGATGAATCAATGCCAGTTGATTCACTAGAAAAGGAATCACCATCCAAGAAAATGAAGAAGAAATCGAAATCTGATGGAGAGAAAACTGAAGCAGGTGATAAATCAACTCCGGTCAGCCTGAAAGATTTAAATTCTGTTGACAAGGAATTGTCAACCAAGAAAAAGAAGAAATCGCAGGGTAAGGACAAAGTTCAAGAAGAATCTAAACCTACAGATGAATCAACAATTCTGAAAGATTCTTCCGAATCGGTTGACAAAGAATTGCCAACTAAGAAGAAATCTGATGGTGAGGACAAGTTGGAACCTAGAGATGAATCGATTCTGAAAGATTCTGCCGAAAATGAATCACCAACCAAGAAAAACAAAAAGAAATCAAAATCTGATGGTGCGGACAAGGTGGATGAAGACGCTAGAGATGAATCGATCATTCTGAAAAATTCTCTCGAAAAGGAATCGCCAACCAAGAAAAGTAAAAAGAAGCAATTGAAATCTGATGTGGCAGAAAAGACTGAAGAAGAGTTGAAACCTACAGATGAATCTGTCATCCTGAAAGATTTTGATCCTCTAGAAAAGGAATCGCCAACCAAGAAAAGCAAAAAGAAGCAATGTGATGTGCCAGAAAAGACCGAAGAAGAGCCGAAATCTTCAGAAGATCCAAAATCCAATGCAGCCGAGCCACCAAAACCACGGAAAAAGCGTAAAAATGAATTGTCGAAAATTATTGCCGATCAATTGTTGGAAAGTTTCAAGGAGGTGGACGAATCTCGCATTGAACAATTGAAAATTCTGCACGATCTTTCGATAAAGAGTGGCAATACAGAACTGTTTTTGCCCGTAACGCAACCGCCAAAACGTAGAACAGCCATAAATATAGCCAGCAATGCCCTAATTGATTTGGACACAAGTTTCGAGGATTTGGATGAAAACGAAGATGTTATTTTCGCAGAGAAAACGACAAGAGCAGGACGAAGAAAATTGGATCAACCGGCCAAGGCAAAGGAAGTGGAACAGCTGAATGGCAAACGAACTAAAAGTAAAGAGCCGAAAAAGGGGCGGAAGTCTAACGTAAAACTAAATGACGGTCACGTATCTGACACGGAGACGACGGCACAACCAAAACCAAAAATGATAAACAAACGTCGACAAACAACTGTCGAGTTTACTGGACTTGAAGACATTAAAAAACGGAACAAATCGTTGAAAATTCCATTTGTTCCGTTGATTGATGTGTTGGCAAAGGGCAATAAACAATTGACAAAAATTGACTGTCCAATGGAATCAAAATCAAAACCGAATGTTCCAGAAAATGACAATTCTATTTCATCGGGGTTGTCTGTCTTGGCAAAGGGCAATAAACAATTGACACAAATCGACCCTCCAATCGAATCTAAATCAAAACCGAATGTTCCCGAAAATGACACTTCTATTTCTTCGGGGTTGTATGTCTTGGGTAACAAACAATTGACAAAAATCGATACTCCAATTGAATCTAAATCAAAACCAAATGTTCCTGAAAATGTCACAACTATTCCATTGGGATTGTCAACATCAACTCCCTCGTCATTGACAAGTAAGAGTTCAAAGAAAGCGCACTTAACAAAGAAGGACAAGAAATCAGTCGCTCTTGATCAGGAAAAATCTGTAGCAAATGTAAACGATTTGGTTGCTCAAATAATCAATGACTTTACCACATCGACAATCGAGTCGAGAAATAATTCGCCTGTCGTATTCGGTGATATTGCCGATAAGACCAAACCTTCTGCAAACGTTTTGGCAAATAAAAAGAATATCTTAAATGGTGATAAGCTGGATAAAAGTTTGCCCCAAATTTCTGCCCCACCACTGAAGCTTCCCATAAATAAAACCATTCAAAATATTCGAAATTTAGATAAACTGTCTTCGATTAAGTCACCGATTCGGGCACCCTTTATGTCACCTCGATGGGAATTCGATGAGAAAAGCGATTCACAAAAGCCGACCGAAGCCGAGCCAACTTTACCGAATCCATGGACCTTCAAAACAAAAGATGAATCAAAAAGTCTCTTTCAAAATGTTAAAGAAAAAACGAAAAAATTATTTGGCAAAATATCGAAGAGAAAATCAAAAAATTCTTTATTGAAAAAACAAATGACAAATGTGGCGGCAGCTAACGCTGCTGCTCCTGTAAAACGGCCACTTTTACGACCCAGTATATTGTCGGCGACAAATCTGTTTGGAAATGTCGAGCCAGCGCCCACAATTGTTCCATTGTCTAAAAATTCCCTAACCAATTTGGAGACAATATTTGCCGGTACTGTTGACAGTTCCGAAAATGAGTCAATCTCGAAAATATTCCAAAGTGATTTATTCGTACAAAAGACACCGACCACAAAGTTGCGTACCAGTAGGGCGATGTCTGTGAGTGGCGTAACTCCCCTATTTTCCAATAAAACGACGCCGAAAAAACGTGATCGATCGACTGAATTGGTGACCCCCACCACCACCACCAATTCAACCACCCAACTATTTTGTGATAAACCAACCATCATATCACCAGCCTGTGATAAATCTGTACAGCTCATTCCTGCGCCGAAAAAATGTGTCGATAAATTTGATTTTATAAAAAATAATATAGAACTAGAATATGATAAATTGCAAAAAACAGCTGTTGCTGAACAATCGAAGAAAAATTCCAACAAAAAATCGCCAAATGACCAAAATTCGGCCCAACAAATTATCTCGAAAACGTTGAAAGTAAATTTAAAAAATCTTAACGTGACGGCAGATGAAAAGGAAAAATATTTAAAATGTGATAAGAACGTTGATGTTAATGTGGAGAATATTCCATTGTCCAATATTCTGCAGTCGCCTGTAAAAGAGCAGCTGAAGAATGATGAAGTGGTGGTGCAGCGACTTGTTGAAAATGTTACAAAGAAAATGCCGAAACGTCGTAAAATTGGATCAAAGAGAAAAATTTCATTGGACAGACCGACGACCGAAACAAAAATCGATCTAAACGAAGCTCGCATTGAGACAACTACCCCCAAATTGACAGAACCTAACATTCCATTGATTGCAACACAACCGACCAGTACGATGTTGTTGCCAAACTATGATTCCTCGCAGGATACAATCCTATCGGAAATTGTCAATAAGATTCGTGAGAATGTTGCCAATACCGAATCAGATGAAGATTTATGTCTGGCCGAGATTGCCAAGAGTTTAAATAATAAAATTTTAAATTCAGACGAATTTAGCAATGATGCAACGGATGCGCCTAAGGTGGTCGAACTAAGTGAATCGTTTGTGGCAAAAAGTGATTTTACCCAATTGGTTCAAAAGCTGAATGAAAATTTCGAAACACCAAAGGATGACCTAATCGATCAGGATGAAAACACAAATACCGATCTAATTGACATGGACCTGGAAGATGATGTTAGTGTTTACACGAGCTTCTCCATTGACACGGCCACCACAACGCCTGGCAGGGGCGGTAAACGGAAGCGACGATATCGTCGATCGATATTGTTGAAATCGAATCGTAAATCGAAAAGAGCCGAAGAATTTCTCTCCCCATCGGAGGGACATTTCTGTACAATTTGTTCGAAAATGTTTCGAACACCCGGTGGCTTGGCAACTCACAAAACGACCTTGACTCACATATCAAAACTATCGGAACAGGAATTTTTAAATTCGAAGCAACAGACACCCGAACCAGAAGCTAACGCTGATGAACCGAGCGACAATAAAACGGAAGAATCTCGAAAGCCTATCGCCGCCTCACCCATATCGCCAGCCCGAATTCCATCACTACAACAATCACCGGCACAGCAACAATCCGTTGTTAGTCCAGCACGATCTCTACCGCTCTCTTATCCACAACAAAGTGGAATCGAACCGATCTCGTCTCCCGAACAAGTTGACTATGACTACAATCAACCATCAACAAATCGATCATCGGCCATGGCAATGAGTCAGGAACAACGATTTTTCTACGAGTGTTGTAGCATGCTTCGATCTACAACAACCGCAAACGATCAATCCGCTGCTCAAAACAAATACTATCCGGCCGGCAATCGTGAAATGCTACAAAGTTATCCATCAAATCATCAATTGCACGAACAACCGTCCGTAAAACCGGTAACGCCCAAGTCTAACGAACAATACTCGTACGTTGTACCGGAAGGCTCAAAACATTCCAATGGCATACCGAAAATTGACCTTAATCAATTCAGTGACATTTCCTCCGACTCAAATCCGGCCTATTCGTGCCCGCAAATACCAAGCTCTTCAGAAACGCAAAATAATTTCCAACAATTGGATCAACCGAAATCATCATTTGCATCGATTTATTCCTCAACAACCCTGTTGGCAGCTAAACCAAATCTCTCGTCCAGTAAACGTTCGCCTAGTGTTGCAGCTCGAAAAATCACCAAACCGACTC
This sequence comes from Diadocidia ferruginosa, assembly GCA_027564275.1. NCBI lineage: Eukaryota > Metazoa > Arthropoda > Insecta > Diptera > Diadocidiidae > Diadocidia > Diadocidia ferruginosa. Next base: position 6,491 of record JANSTW010036005.1, on the reverse strand, counting down.
AATCGGATGAATTGTATTCGGACGATGTTAGCGAAAGTGATCAATATGTTCAGACGATTTTGGAACAAGCGAATATTGTGAAAAAGGCTACCTTGGCAACGTTACGTGAGTCGAAAAACAAATTTGATTTGTCCAAACAAAACGATAAATCGGTGCCATCGACAACACCACCTGCAGTAGCTGCATCCGATTCGGATGGTATGGAGGTCAAGTCGTATATGCAGCCGTGAGTAGTTTTTTTTTTAATAATTTTCTAATTTCTCGCGATATTCTGAAAATCTTATTAAAAACTCTTTAGGTCTTTTGAGGTTAAGTTAATTTCTAAATTTTCTGAAAAGATTTCGATGATTTGATTTACGAAGTTTTCGTAATTTTCGAAATTACAAAGAATTTTCGAATTTTTTTTTCGTGATTTCCAAAATAATTTTCCTGTTTTTCGAACTAATTAATTTCCTTATTTTTTTCGTAATTTCCAAAATTATTTTCGTAATTTTCCGACTTTACAGTTTTATGGAACTAGTTTTTCGAAATGACTTTCAAATTTTCCGAATTTTTTTCGTGATTTCAGAGTTTTACGAAACGATTTTCAGGAATTTTGAATTTATTATATTTTTATTTGCGAGTGTATTGCGAATTTTTTTTCGTAATTTGCGAAATCATTTTCGAGATTGTTCGTAATTTTGCGAAACAATATTGCTGATTTTCAAGATGATATTCGTAATTTCCGCAATTATTTTCGTGATTTTCTAGTTTTATGAAACGATTTTCAGGAATTCCGAAATTATTTCCGAGTCTATGAAACGGTTTTCAGCAATTTCAAAATGATTTTCAAGATTTCCAAATTTATTTCTGATTTTTGAGTACATTCATACAATTTTCGTGATTTTCGAAATTTTTAAAAATAATTTTCGTGATTTTCTAGTTTTCCGAAACGGTTTTCGACGATATCCAAATGATTTTCCTTTAACACAATTTTCGTAATTTTGCAAAATGATTTTCGTGATTTTTGAAGTTATTTCAAACTTTTGAGTCGTTTTAAGTAATTTTCTTGATTTTTCGTAATTTTGCGAAATGATTTTCGTGATTTTCGTAATTTTGCGAAATGATATTCTAGTTTTGATTTTCGGCAATTCCAAAATTAAATTCGTGATATCCGAAATTATTTCTGATTTGTGATTTCTTATCTCCTCATAAGATTTCTAATGTGCGAGAAGATTTTTTTAAATATTTCCGAAATGATTTTCAGGATTTTCGAAATGATTTTCGTATTCTTTTCTTTGTAAAATTTAAATCCTTTTCGTATAATAATCATTTAAATTTTCTTCCACCCCTCACCCACACAGATCACCACTTCACTCGAACTCTTCACAAAGTTCCACCCTATCGAAACCACGAACAAAGGCCGCTATGAAAGGTTATGAAAATTTCAAGGTATCCATACCGACAAACGGCATTGACTTGCAGCAGGCTCTAAATCATAGTCCACATTCGATAGGCGGTGGCGGCAGCGTCGGCGGCGGTGACAGTGCAGGAGTTGCCGCCAGTTGTAAATTGGCTGCCCTGGCCGACATTGCACTTGGGAATGATGTGCCACATGCCGTCGGACTGATGCGATCCATTTCTCAACCTGGTGAAACATCGACCATTGAGTCATCAAAGTCAAATCTTGCTGACGATGATGACGTTTTCACACCGAAAAACAAAAGCGAGTTGGCCGAAACTGCAGTAGTGGCGAAGCCATCAGCAGCAAAACAAAAATCGGCTGGCAATAAATTGGGTTTCAATCAAAGGAAAAAGAAACAAACTCTCCCGAAAAACGGACAACCCTCCAAGCCGATTGAAGACATTCCAAAACTACCGAAAGATGTTTATGAATTTGAGGATTCTCGTGATTCGGTTGATGCGCCAATAGTTCCGTTGTCGCAAGCTCGACCCAAAACCGCGGCAAACGATTCAAAAGAGGAATTGGATTTGATGCCACCCACTGACTTGGAAGACAGTCAAATGTCTAGCTACTCGGATAGGGATGATTTTAACTATGACTCAATCAGTGAAAGTAGTGAGGCAAGTGATGACGATGATGATGATGACGATGATGGTGCTGCAAGTGCTTACACAAAACGAAGTACGAAGTCGATAAATAATTTGCAGAAAAAGTGTCTTATTATGGGTAGAATATTTAAGAGTGCCAAGAAACCAGAGGCTGTTGTGGTGGCGAAAGAGCGACATGTGAAAAAGGAACAACCTAAGGAGGCAAAAAAACCGATTCCAAAACAGGAACTGGACAAACTGTTTGATAGTTTACGAGGTGCCGCTCAAAAGAATGCGAAAAATGCAGCCGAAGAAATTGTCCAAAAAAAAAAGACTGAAGGTCGAAAATCGGATAAAGTGGCCAAAGATGAAATAGTCAAGCGGAAACAATCCCGCGACAGTAGTCGTCAATCGCGTAAATCACGAGAAATTGCGAATTTAGAAGCCGAATGGAACATGTCAATGGATCAAATAATTGATTTGATTGGCGTCAATCATCGCAAACCACAACGTCGATGTGCGGCTAATAAACAAAATAAATTGGTCGAAACGTGGAGTTCAGATGAGTACGAGGAATTTCATTCGACCAAAGATATCATTAAATTAGTGGAGGAAGCAGAGAAAAAGGCTAACCAGTCGAGAATACGAAACGTCAAAAATCGTAAGGATGAACCGGCCACAAATGGGCCTGATGTTGAAACAGAAGCCAAAGCGGAAGACAGCAAGGCGGACCAATCTGTTGATCCTGTGGCAAAAGTTGATCAATCTTCTAAATCAAAACCTCCACCAGACACGACTAGAGCTGAAGATGCGAAAGATAAAAAGAAGAAATGTTCGATTGAGTCAAACGCTAAGCATAAAAATCCGCTAAAACCGCAACTGTCGGCCGAAAAACCGATTAAAAAAACCGCAACTTTTGCCGGTGTAACCGAAACAGACGATAGCAATTTAGAATCAGAGTACAGTCAAAACATACAAAGAGGTCGAATCAAAAATCGTCGTAGCACAATTGCATTCAAGGAGGACGAAACAAAACCGACAAAATTGTCGAACCGAAGACGCGGACGTGAAAAGTCGACAAAGTCCGTTGAAAAACAACCCTCAACAGACGCAACGCCGCCGCCGAAAACAACTCAACATGCTCAAATACAAGCAGCCGAACCAAAACCGATGGCACGACGCAAGCGCATCGCTTCCGAAATGCTTTACTATTGGTCGTCGTCAAGTGACGAAGAATTCGGTCGTATCAAACCGCGCGACAATGACGATGATGACGATCATGATGACCATTTGGAGCAGCACGGATGGATTGTCGGTGATTCGCATAAGAAACTGGTGACCCTGTTGGCTCATGCAAAGGGTAAGAAAATCGAAGATTGTGGCGTTAAGGAGGCAATACATAAGAAAAAATAGTAAAAATGTCATCCGACCTCTCTCGGTAAGCGTTTTTCTGTTGTTTTTGTTTAAAATAATATATTTTTAATTAAATTACAAATTGTGCAATAATTATGAAAAATGAAACTTAATTTAAAAAAAAATTTAATAAATTTACCACAAGATATATTGTCCTCACTTATGGTATTCGTATTGGGCAAATTCCTATACTAGAAAAAGCGCGATTTAACCATTAAAAAATGGTGCCGGCCATAAATACTACGATAATTGAATGCAAACATTGATAAAATTAATTAAATTTTAATATTTATAAAATACTTTTTTTTTTCAAATATCTCGTAAATTACATAAATTAGGGTCTCCGTATTGGACGTGACTTGTCACGACTATAGAAAAAAACGCAGCGCGATTTTTCATTAGTATACCAAGTCCGCAAAATATTGTAGACCATTTGTATAAATTTCGCAAAATTATTTTACAAAACTTGATTACAATGTGACAGAAAGTAAATTAGTTTTAGTTTTTTTTTTCATGAAATCTCAATAAAATTTTTGGACTCGACTATAGATAAAATATACCGCACCAAATATTATGTTCTTTTAATTATTATTTTTTGGAGAAAAAGATTTATTTTTGTAATACATTATGAGTTACACGTTATGGACAGTCAATTTATACAAAAAAAAACTTTTTTTAAGGTTATGTTAGCAATAATTACATCAATTAGGGTCTCCGTATAGGATGACTTACTGAACAATGCGGAGACCAATTATAGTTGGGTTAGATTTCTTTTCTTTTTCAGCACAAATGTTGAATTTACAGTTCAAACTTCGAATAATTGAACGAAATATTGACTTATTGTAAAAATGAAGCCGGAGCAAAAAAGTTAAAACTAAGTCAACTATTTCTGCTAAAGCGATTTTTTGTCCAGAATTTAATTAAAATGCTATTTGATTTGTTGATTTGATAGCATCATTTTTACTTCTCCAGTCTGAATATTTTTCAGTTCGAACTAAAACAGAAAATGGACCGCTAGCACGATAAAAATATTTGAACAAAATATTAAGGTTATGTTTTTCTGAGTATAATAAACATAACCTCAATATTTTATTGAAATGATGTTGTAGCGAAAGACGTTACAATTGAATAATTTATTCCGTTGAATAAGGAAATAATTTCGCTTTTAGGGTCCTACAAAATAGCAAAATTATCACTCTAAAAGGGTTAATCAATTGAAATTTCGACGATTACATAACCTCAATGTACTTGTTAAGCAAGTAGAAAGAATTTTTTGTTATTGTTTCAAAAATGAAGGACTGTATTAAATGTTGACAATTTTTTTACAAATAACGTCACGTGCTGCTGTTTAATCGACAAGTACAGATACGAAGGTTTTAAAATTTTTATGGATTTTAGGTTATGTGCTTTTATGTGCTATGAATCTATTATAAAAATTTAAAAAAAAATCTTATTTTATTTGCGAATTTTAGACAAAATGACTAATTACGAGATTTTTGACATAGTTTTTTTTGAAATAGTTATCATAAATTCTGCAAAACGGTTAAAAAAAATACCATTTAAAATATTGGCAACTAATATAGATTTGCATGTCATCATGGAAAAACAAATTTACTCAATCACGGTTAACAAAATATGATTTTTTACAAATCAAATAGAATTATAATTTAAATTAAAAATTATGCTAAACAAAAAAACTTTTTTCGTTACAAAAAAATTACATATAATTTTAGCAAAAATTATCGGCCATTTTATTTTTGTAAAAACAACTCTAAGTTTTACAACAAAAAACTATTAAAGTTCGATCTCAACCAACCAACAAAAAAAAATTAGACAAAAATTTAAATTAGTAAAAATTAGGCAAAACAAAAACTATAAATATGAATTAAAAAGAAATATTATTTTAAATTTTATAATTATAGATATGAATATATTAGTGGATTTAGTGCAGCAGTAAATTTTATTAAAAATTTAAAAAACCTAATTTAAAACCTAAATCAGAAAATTTTCTTTCTCATGAAAAATAAGATCAATAAATAAAAATTTGAACTGTATGAAAAATCAAAAAATTTAAAGAGAAAATCGCAACCCAAACACACACACACACAATTTATCTATTATATAGACATGGATAAAGCCCCTAATTGTAAATAATTATAACGTAATATATAATGACACCATACCACCCCACCACATAAAAAACAAAAAAATCTTCTATATAGAAAACAAAAAATTGTAAATAAAATTTCAAAAAAAAAACATTTTATAAAAAATATATTTAAAATTAAAAACACAGATTTCGTATTTAAAACACAAACAAAATATATTTAATTAAAAAAAACCAAAATATTTATATAAAAAACTATATAGAAAATAATTTAAAAAAATTTAATTAAATTAAAAAAAAACTGATAATTTAAAAAAAACACAATGTGTGATTTTTTTGTTCATACACAGAAATGTGGTTATATATTTCACACAAAGTAAACTCAAAAAAAAACTTAAATATTTTAAATGTATAAAATAAATTTAAAAATAGTTTTTTTTTTATTAGTTTGCAATATAACTAATAAAATAAGAAAATAAATGGTAAATTTAATTTTAAAATAATAATTGTTTAAAACATAAAAATTTAAAATTTAAAAACTATATATAACTAAATGTAAAAACCATTATATTTAATTATAATTACTTAAGTAAAAAAGATTATATATTTAACACACACACACCAATTTCCCGCCCCTTCAGCCTCTCGGTAAATATATATATATTTCAATAGATAGCTATATTTACTTTAACCTCTACCCCACCCCATAATAATTTGAAGACCCCTTCACACATAATATACAAAATATTTGAAATTGAAAAATAAACGGAAATATATAAAGAAAAAGATTTAAAAAAAACTTTTATATAAATTTAAAAATTAACAAAAATTGTCTTTTCAATTAATTTACTTTTTAATTATTATTAGACGCGCTGCTCTCCCTTGTTCCCTTGGATCTTTTTATACAGGAGGAAGCAAGAAGAGCTTATATCAGGCTTAA
>JANSTW010035894.1:0-15055 GCA_027564275.1 Diadocidia ferruginosa | reverse complement strand
TATTTTCAAAAAATTTCAGTTCCTAACAAATAATAGGAGAAAAACGCAATAAACATAACTTTTTTTCTGGGTGCGCACACAGCACTATAATGAATGCTGGTGTTATTTCTGAATCTAATAATTTGTATGTGATCCAAAAATTCCTATAAAGTCAATTACCGCTTGAACTACATATTATATTATTTGTTATAGGTCGTTCCCGGTTGAATTTAATTGAATCAAATAATTCGGGGCATCACAAGAGCCAAAACAGTCTTCTTACGTTCATCAAGATACTGCCTTTAAACTATATGTGTGTAATGTGTAAAAGTGTATATGTCGTGCTATGATGTTTTCTAAAACACGATTGAAATTAAAAGAAAGGCTCAATCAACTGATTTTTAATTAGAATCTCAAGTTCCTTAGAGACGACTGGCAGAATGCTTATAGGGCGATACTCTGAACACGAAACTGAACGGAAATTGGTGTTAACAGAAATAACTTTCGCTGACTTCCATGCTCTCGGAAAGTGAGATTTTGTTAGAACGGAATTAAATATACATATATACAAAACAAGTCAAAAGATAAGGTAGAATAAAAGAAACCGCGGGTAGGTCATCGAGAACAAGCGAAAAATTTAATTTGGGTTCGAAATCTATATATTTTCGGAAGAATAATCTATCGGTGGTAGACATTTTTTTTATATTTCGAGGGGTACGAGTTAGTTAGTTAGTTAGTTAGTTAGTTAGTTAGTTTTGTACACTCGAATGCTTAAAGCTCGACTTCATAAAAAAGCTTAGATATGCAGAGCGTATTAATAACAATTGATACAAAAAAAAACTAAAACTAGAAAAGACAATTTCATTTCCTTTGACTGCGATTAACAACAAGGATATATTTCATATATAAATGATATTTTCTTTTATTTATAGTTTTTTGCACGTACTTATATATTGTTTTAAATTTTCAATTGTATCTTATATCAATTATAATTTCTATAATAATATTAAATGTTATAGAAAACTGTATATATTTATCAAAGGAAAAGTTTTTTTTTATTTTTGTGCATAATAAAAAAAATATAATATCTAACTTATATAAATAAAAACAACTCTCTAGTTCATATACTTTTCATATTTGTCCTTTATTTGCAATTAACACAATACATCTGGGTGACATTTTTTCATTCATAATTTTTTTAATTGAAATATTTACATGAAAACTCCGCAATTCCGTTGCCATTTCGTTAGCATAACAAACTTTATCCAGTAAAACAATGTTCTCACAAAGAGACTGTAAAAGATACAAAAATTAGAAAAATAAGTTTAAATTTATACAAATTATTTGAATATACAAAAAATTTGCATATAAAAGAAGTAAGAGTTAATTATATTTATATTTACTTGAACGCAAGCCTGAAGTCCTGTTAAAATTTCGGATAATTTTACGCCATTTGGATGTTGCTCTTTTAAACGATTCCATCTTTCTAGATGTTTATTGTTTAGCGGTGTCTGTACGTTTGTTTGTTTATTTAAAATGAAATACGAATTAACAAGGTCCATTTCATTAGGTGGGTGCGTATTTGTTTGCTTTTTATTATGTCTTACTACGCATTCGTCTAAATTGGAAGAAATGTTTAAATTAGCAAAAAAAAAATATCTGCAAATCATACTTTCATCCAACAAAATTGCCTCTAAACCAGCTCGAACAAACATATTCAGACCATGAATGTTATGCTCTTCTTCATTCATAGTTTTCCAGCGAGCGGCCGTTTGTTGCCCGGCCAATCTTAAGAAAGGTCGATTGATCACATCATAGACTAAGGAAATTTCTTTCATATCACTACAAAGTGGTATATTTTCAAAACAATTATTCAATTGTTCATTTTCAAGCTTCATCTTATGATAACAACATGGCATTATAGCAATATGTTCAACATTTTTCCAATTTAAAAATAATTTCAAAGCTGCTACAGTTAGATCTGCACAAGCATGTAGTCCAATTATTGCCATCTTACTATTATCGTCAATTCGAAAACAATTCTTTAGTTCTAAATTAATAAATTCAACAGAGTCAACATCCACAAAATGTTCGATAAATCTAACATCATCCTTTGATTTCGGAAATAATTGATTTTGTCTATTTTGGGCCGACCTCACGCGGTCTCCATCCGACTCTATGCCTAATATTTTATATCCATATTTTTCATGCAACATTTGACTGAGATATCCCAATCCAGATCCTACATCGATTATTGCGTCGACAGAATTCGCACAAACCTTATGAATTTCTTCGGATAAATTTAGAATTTCGTGAAGTTTTTTGGGATTAACACCTTTAATTTTGGGATATGTTTCAGGTGATTTTATTTCGTTATTGCCGGAATCAATGTTTGGCTTGAGTTGTCTAAGTGTTGTGAAAAATTCTTTCAAACTTAATGGCCAAGTTTGCTAGAAATTTTCATTTGTTTATAAGAAAATAATTTAGATAAATCGATAAAATTCTTTTAACTAATTATTGAAATATAATTTACATTAAAGACTTAATATCTACAAGGTAAAAACATGTACATACGCAAACGTTGGCAGAAGAAAAATGCAAAATTATCTATTATTATATTATTTTTTAACATTCACGGTCGAAAAAATGTAAATATTGTATACAAAATAATTCTAATTGTTGGATAGAATCTATACAGGGTGTCCCACGGACACGCGCAAATATTTTAATGGGTTATAGAGGACCCCTATAGATGAACAAAAAATCCTTATATGCGTATATGATTATTCGAAACCCCTGCCGACTTAAAGAGCCGATTTTTCAATTTTTCAAATTTTGCTGGGGTAGGGTTTCGAATAATCATATACTCATAGAAGAATTTTTAGTTCATCTAGGGGACCCTTTATATCTCCTTTAAGTATTTACTACGCGTATTCGCGGAACAACCTGTATATATGGTTTGTATATATGTTTAACTTCTATGAAACATTATGTATGCGCATATTGCATATATGTAAAAATGTTTTTCATTGTAGATAGAGCTTTTAATTAAGATATACATACATCAACATAACCAAATGGCAATTGATTTAGTTCGTCCACACTTAAGGCTGTCAGGCAATTAATCCATTCTGTTGGGAAACATTCAAGTATTCCAGCTGCAATATATTGTGTATTCGATTCTTTGTAAATCCATCGATATTTATGTAAGAATTCAAACGATTCTCGAAAATACTCGGAAGAATTTGTAAATTTAACTGGCAGAGACATTTTAATGTTGCTAGGGCTAAATAGTAAAGAAATTTTATATATAAGTATAATAGCGCAAGAAAATCTATAGTAATTAATTTAAATTAAAATTTGAAAGTGTTGATCAAATCAGTTAAATTTCAATAAAATTACCGAGGATTTAAGAGTGACTGATACCAATGCAGTGGGTAACTTTGATGCACGATTAAGCGCACATCTTTCAAAGAAATGTTATAATTTTTTTTACTAGCATTGATAGATGAAATAGAAAGAGGGTGGAAGAAATGCTTTTTTGAATTTTTATTTTGTTATTTTTTATTATTAAAAAAACCAAATGTGAACTTTGGTGCATGTTTTAGAAAAATTGGTTTAAAAAATTTAAATTTTTTTTATTTTATTATTTTAAAAATATTCATACAAACATCGTGGAATAGAGTTTTTTCCCAAATTTTATTTTAAAATTTATTTATAACAATTTTTCTATGAGTCTGACACGAAAAAAGTAGGATTTTTTTCTTTTTTCACATTATTTGTACTAGTAGTTCCGGTACTCACCGTTAATCGCTGTAGGTCTGTATCAAGCAGTATTAAAAGCAACTCGCATAAACTATTTTTGCTTTTACTATTCATCAAAAAAAAAACATATATGTATATGGAGTTTGTATGAAAATAGTACAAGCTTTAATTTCGGTCAATAAATGGTCAAATTTTGTTTACGTTTTATTATCCCCTGATTCAGAAAAACTATAAAATAAAAAATGTCCGTCCGTCTGTCGCTAAAATTTGGCTTCAAGAAAGTTTTACACCATTAGACGGATTTGGCCAAAATTTGGTGGGGGAGAGTTTTTAGTAATTATTCTGTAGTTCTGGTATTGCATTTGGAGTCTCTAGGTCAAAGGTAAAAGGGGGGATATCAAACGATTTTTTTTTTCTAAAAATGACTGAAAAAGAGAGAAAGTTTTTTAACAGTAAGCGGATTTGGCCAAATTGTGGTAGGGGTCAGTTTTTAATAGTCTTATACTCTAGAATTTTATTTTGAGTCTCTATAGATCAAAGTTTAAAGGGGGCTCCCATACGACTTTTTTTTGTAAAAATCGCAAATGTGGATTCTCTTACATATGTTTTAATATTACAAAACCTTTTCAAAAGCTTCCTACCAGAACCAATCAAAATATCAAATCAATTACTAAAAATCCTTAATCATTTAACAGACCTTCTAATAATATATTTTTTTTATTAACTTCATTTTTGTTGAATTTTAGTGAAACTTTACTCTCAAAAGGTTTTGAATATATACGCCCGTCTCTTGGGGGGACCCATAAAGAAAGTTTCTATAATAAAAAAAACTATATATAAAGTTCTATATCCAAGTTCATTAAAATTGCACACAATATAATTTATTGGAAAGTGTACATTTAGTAAGAAAAATAAACTTAAAGCTCCGTTTTACAGGACTATATCCACGGAAATTATATACCTAGTTATTTAATTTAAATTTAAAGGAAATTTAAAACAAATTATATTAAATAATGTAAATGAATACAAAAAAAACTACGTAGTGTGGGACCACAAACGCTTATATATAAATTGTCAACAAAAACCAATTATTTTATCAAATATATAGAGAGTTGACTAAAAATTGCTTAATTAGACAAATATTTTGATTTAATGTAAAAGATAATATGAATTATAGTTTTAAATTAAATATAAAATTAAAAAAAAAATATTATTTGTGTTTCTTTTACTATTGTCACAGACAACTACATAATAACCAGATGCATCCCTCGGAATAAAAAAAGGTTTTAATTTACTTTGCCCATGACAAAATGAAAATAGGGATTTGATGCGGTTTAATTGAGCTGGAGAATTTCAAGATTCAAATTTAAATAAAAACGATTTTTTGAGAAATTTCTTGGGATTTATTACGAATTTAAACAAACTTTGACCGAGTCTATCAAATTTCATAAAATTTCATGTAAATGAAAATGAATTTTCTGTTATTTTTTGTGAACACGTTTTTTTTGTAGAAAATACACAACTTGATATATTTGGTCATATTTCATGTTTTTTTTTCTAAATTGTCTAATTTTCAAGATCAATGCGATAGCGGCATTAAAATAAAATTAACTGATGCTAACATTTTTTATTTAGTTATAAATTTTTTATTATATTAAGTCATCAGTCCCAACTAGCATTTATACTAACTCTGACCAATTTTATTAAAAAAAAGAATTTTCTGATGATGTGGTACGTGCTATTCTTAAAATTCTAATGCAGTTGCCCCTGATGGTTTATCAGTTAAATTTTTGAAAATTGTACTGTCATTTATCGACTACGTAATAAGTGATATCTTTAATAATATTTTGACAAAATCAATCTATCCAAGTTTGTGGAAAAGCGCGAAAGTACTTTCACCAGCTAAAACCACTTTTCAGTCCGTATTGATATGATGATGACATTTAATAACGGTTCGATAGAAAATAAATTTAAATTTTTTTATTTTTCGGATTTTTTCCAAGGCCTTCGACAGTGTGGATCATGACCGCTTATGTTTCAAGTTAAACCATTACTGTGTTTGCATCAAATTTAATTAAATCATATTTTTCCAATCGGGTACAATTCGAGGAAGTAAACGAGAGTTAAACGAGAGTTTATCAGGTACAGTCCATATTTCGTGTGTGGTGTACCTCAAGGGTCCATTCTCGGACCGTTTTTTTGTCGTTTTTTTTTTCAACGATCTACCCGACATTACACGCAATTTGTGACCATCAATTGACCCATCCATCGAAAAATATCGATTCAATCCCAGAATAAAGGATCAGTAAAAACTCGCCTTCACCAAAATTTGACCAAATGTGTCATCTGGTGAAAAACTCTATGCTCATTTTTTTGCGCAATTAAAAAAAATGTAAAGAAGCCTCTCTTAACCTTTGACCTCATAATCATCATCATCGTGTCCTTTACTCCAAAGCGAGTGAGCATAGGGACCATTTCACCCTTTTTTCTATCTGATACCATGGTTTTCATTGACGACCATATCAAAGGTGGAGTGTTATCAGCAGCTCGCACTAGCCATATTTTTTGGTGATCAGCGAAGCGGGTTTTTACACTATATGAGGAACCCTATCAGTTGGTGTCATATAGGCGGACCAACGGCTTTAAGTGACTTCCGAACCACTGCGATCGTTTTTAATTTTTTAGAAAAACACCTGCGAAAGGCGATAGTCCAGTTGTGAAAATGACCCTGCCGAGTCTCGAACCCGCAACCTCTTGAAAAAATATTGTATGGGACCCCTCTTTTTTTGACCTAAAGACCTCAGAGTATAAGACTACTAAAAACTCACTCCTAACAAAATTAAGCCAAATCTGTTAATCAGGAAAACACTTTCTCTCTATATATATATATATTTTTCTGTCATTTTTAGCAAAAAAAAAATGTGTGGGAGCCATCTCTCCCATTTTATCTATATTCCCCAATTGAAATTCCAGAGTGTGGGACCACTAAAAACTCACGTTCACAAAATTTTGGATAAATCCGTTCACTGGTGTAAAGCTTTCTTGTGTTTGATATTTCTCGGACAGACCGACGAACGGACAGTTTTTTTAGTTTTTCTGACTCAAGGCATCATAAAACGAAAAAAATGGGTCCCGGCAATTTGACCATTTTGACCTAAATTAAAGCTTGTACTATTTTCAAACAAACTCGATATAAGGATTTATTTAATAAAGTGCAAATTCTCAACCTCTGGAATTCTCTTCCAGTACATTTATAGCGAGTTAGGCGAGGGGGAAACCACTAGCAAAATTTTGCCCCATGATTTCTGATTTCCGTGATTTCTGAGTTGATTTCCGTGATATCCGAAATGATTTCCGAAATAATTTGTCCCATGATTTCCGTAAGTGGTTTTACCCTCGGAGTTAGGTCAGTGAGTGAATTCAGAAGATTCAGTTAAAATATTTTTTCTTTTCGGTGTAGTCGTGCGTGGGGGTTTGGTTCGTTGGGTGAGTTGATCTGGATCGGTTGAAGGATTAGTTTATGCTGAGTTGATAATAAATGGAGTCGTGTTAACGGAATTTTGTAGAATTTATAATTTAAATTTATTTATTTAAGGCCTATTTGAGCTGTTGCTCTGTTAAGGCTCTACTTAGTAGTCCCATTTTACATTTTTATTTTTATTTTTAAATATATATATTTGAAAAGAAAAGAGAATTAATTATTCTTGGATACTAATACTAGAATTTATTGGTTTCTAAGTATGTTAAAGGGTCATACCAAACATAATGTGTATAAATATTTTATATTGTCGCATAAATTTGAATACAAATAAATAAATAAATAATATTCGATTTCTCAATTAATTAAATCTTCATACAAACAGAATTTCGATTAATCCGCACTCTAGTTAACAGTAAAACCTTTTTTGTTTAGCTTAACATATCTGGTTATGACTATTATCTGTGCTATTATTCAATACATCGTTAAGAGCCGCTTGTCTAAATATATTTGCGAATTATTTATTTAAATAAATTATAGAAATACATTATTTGTTCTCTGTATCATTGTGACCATTTTATGGACATTTTATAAAATATATTTTGTCATATAAAACTAATTCATGTATTGCAGTAGATCGCCAAGACTTGGCAAATATACGTCAGGAATATTTTTTCGCTCCTCAGCGTCAGTACTTTTCTTCCACAATTCGACGTCTGCCAAAGAATGAATGCCAGTTCCAACTAGCAACGTTTGAAAACCACAATTTGAACCCAACGCTATGTCTGTATTGCCACGATCGCCAATCATTAAAGTTCTAGCTGCGTTAAAATTGTCTTGCGACAGTAAAGATTCACAAACGTATGGATTTGGTTTGCCCATAATTGTAGCCGGTCGTTCTGCAGCCGTTTCAATGGAACGAACAAAGCTACCGGTGCCGGGTATCACATAGTTGGGCATCGGAAAACGTTCATCTGTATTTGTGGCAATAAACAAACAACCTGGACGCTCTAAATAGGTGGCTGCCTGAAACATTTTCGGAAAACTAAAGTGATCATCGAAGCCTACAATAACTGCCGCTACATCCGGATCTGCTACAAATTTACTATTCACATATTCGTGCAGCGGAACATTTAGAGTGTCCGGTCCAATGCCAATATGTTTTATACCCACTGCGTCCAATTCCCTGCCAATACCCGTCGTTCCGATTACATAAACGGTTTTATTGAAATTGAGTTTTTTTAAATATTGGGCTGCTACATATGCCGTTGAGATGATTTCGTCCTACGACGAAATGGACAGGATTAGAAAATCATCTTTTTACTTGCAAAAAACTTACTTCAACCATTTTAAAGTTTAGGTCCAGTGCTTTTACTAGAAATTCGGAACGAGTTTTGGTTGAGTTATTTGTTATAAAGTAGACCTTTTTACCCAAATCCTTAAACTTATTGATAACATCAGGACTGCCATTGATTGCTTTATTAAAGACCCATAGAACACCTACAAATAAAGCGGATTAAATTATTGGTGAATAATGGCCGTATCCTGGCTGCTAAAAATATTCACATATCTAGCCGGGGGAAACACTAAAAATAACTTCGAATGATTTCTGTTATAGGAAATGATTGTCGTGATTTCCGAAATGATTTTCGCGAGGGGGAAACCACAAGCAAAGATGTTGCGTCCCATGTTTTCTGATTTCCTAAATTATTTGTACCATGATTTCCCGCTCGCCTCTAGCTGCTAAATCTGGCTTAATCTCGGGCTAAATTGCGTATAATAATCCTGGCTACAACAAATATTAAATCTGAAATTGCATCGAACATAATATTCTCTAAAATTATTTGTTATTTCAAATGGCCAAAGTTCAAAGACACAGTTTTTTTGTTTGATCAAGCGCGATAACAAATTAATTTTGATATTGACTATTACAATATTGATGACTTGTTATTTTTAGTTTTAGATTAGAATAGTTGGAAATATAAAAATTAATAGAGCAGTTCTTCAGCTTATACTCACCATCGCAATCTGTAAGAACTGTGTCAAACGAGTCCAACCATTTTTTCACATCGACCGCCGGTACTTTTGTTAAATCTGTACCTTTTGCCAAAGACATTTTCAATCTGATTGGATGACCAAATCTAAAATTATAAATAAAAATTGTATTTATTGATAGCAATCGCCTGAATAAATCTTATACGATTAGAATAAGGTCAGCTCAGCGCTATCATAATTTTTATTCGAACTAACCTCAATGTTTGTTGAAATAAATTGAAAACAAATTTCATTAATTCGCTATTATAATTATTTTTTTTTTAATTGTTAATATTTTGAATTATATAATTAATTTACATTTTTACCGCATTTCACAATGCGAAAGAACAAAAAATTCAATAAAAAATAACAAAATTTCGGATTTACAATTTTCCGCGCGAAATAAATTGGGCTGCGTACTTTTTATTATTATTAGAAAATGTCAAATGAAATGCGAACGCATTCTCATATTTTGACATTTTCCTATTTTTTTTAGCTCAAATATTTGATTGTTTTGAGTGAAAAATTACAAAAGTAGGAAATAAATCACTCATTATGACAATGAAAAAAATCGCTCCAACAAAAATTCAGAGTGCATTCTGAACGCGTACGCTGTGAACGTGTAGTGTGAACATTTTGCGCAGTGATTTTCTTGCCACACAAAATTTGTGCAATTTATTAGTTTGTTTTAGTGCAAAATTTGCCAATAAAAATGTAAAAACTCTGTTCGTAATGTACACAAATATCTAATTTATTTAAAGTTTTCTTAATTTTATGGGAAAAAATCACAGAATTCGACAAAAATGAGCATCTACAGCCAAAGGAAAATGCGATTGTTGGTTCGGGATTTTCGTCCAGCTCAGTGTAACAACAAAAATATTTTCCAATAAATCAAAGGTAGATATTGTCCTATTCTTTGTGTGTTTGAAATTAGCTTTAAAATCAAATAAGAAGCCTGGAGAAATATATTTACGCTTCAGATGGAAAACAAACAATGAGAAAGGAAAATTAAATTTCAATGGTGAAAGCTTTCGATCGTCAGCATCACATCGCGCGTAATTGTGAAAGTGTGTTGGGCTCTGGCAGAGTTTTTACCTTTGTTACACCAAGAAATTAATTAAAATTAAAAGGTTTTTTTTTGCTCTAAATCAAAGCTGTGCAACAGCAAGTGTTATTTGTTGTCTAGCGTTGTTTAGCATTGTGTAAAATTAATTGTTGTGCAAATTTTCATTATTGTGAAAAAGAATTAAAACGAAATTCTAATTTTATTGAAATAGAAAAAATGGGTGAAAATAGTAATGGTGATTGTAGCAGCAGCTCATCATCAGCTGCTGCTGCTACTGGAATAAATGCAAAAAATAATTCAGAAACAACAACACAAAGATTTGCTGATTATTTTGTGATTTGTGGTTTGGATTTGGATACGGGTCTTGAACCGGATCGATTTGCAGGTAAACATATTTTTTTTAATTTTATAAGTAAATAAAGAAAAACATGAATTTTTATGGAATTGTTTACATAACAAAAAAGTCGCTGAATATTTTTACACGTAAAAGTAGATAAACTTGTAGCTTATCATTGCGAATACACATCTACAGCTGTGAGATAATAGGTATAATATTTAACTAACAGAGTTGAACTTGGATGTGATTGTCCATCCGAAACACTTCAAAATAGGTATAGTGAAGGAGCCCCTGAAAAGAGTTTTTTCAGCTTGCAACGTTAATCATTCTTACGGCTATTGACTTATAAAAGAAATCGGCTTACAAGAACAGATTAGATTGAATTTGTATGCCCATCGATTTTTTTTTTCATTTAATTATATTGATCATCTGTACAAAAAATAACAATTGCCGATTGCCACCTGATAAAATTTTATCCTAAAAGAACTTCCTTTAAAAGATTGTCAAGACGTCCAAAAAACTTGAGACTTCCAAGACTTTTAAAATTTCAAGACTTCAAACATTTCCAATAGAATAGAATAGAGTTTCAAAACTTTCAAGACTTCCAAGTGAGTGAAAAACAACTTACGGAAATCATGGGACAAATTATTTCGGAAATGATTTCGAAAATTACGGAAATCATCTCAGAAATCACGGAAATCATTTGGGAAATGAGAATTTTTTTCTAGTGCTTTCCCCCTCGCTTCCAAGACTTTCAACATTTTAATAAGATTTACAAAACTGCAAAGATTTACAAAATACTCTTTAAGAGTTTCCATCGAAATTCCTTCCAAGAATTTAATGAGATTTCCAAATGACTCGCCAGATTTGCAAGACTTCTAAGCGAGCTTCTAAGACTTCTAAGACTTATAATAAGGCTTCCAAATATTCAAGTTAACTTCTAAACTTTTCATGGCTTTAATAAAGCTTCCAAAACTTCCCAGATTTCCAAAAGACTTGCAAAAGTGAAGAGTTTCAAGACTTACAAGACTTTAATAAGATTTATAAAACGTCCAAGATTTCCAAAATACTTGCAAGAGTAAAAAGCGAAGAAAAGAGTTTCACAACTTCCAAGACTTCCAATGACTTCCAATTCTACCAAGACTTTCAAGATTTTAATAAGGTTCTTAAAACTTCCAAGATTTCCTAAATATTCTCAAGAGTTTTCAGATTTTCAAGACTTTAATAAGATTTCGATAAGTTAGATTTCCAAAAAACTTTCAAGACTTGCAAGATTTTAATAAGATTTCTCAAACTTCCAAGATTTCCAAAAGACTCACCAGATTTGCAAAACTTCAAGTTTACCGAAAGAATCGCAAGAGTTTCAAGACTTCCAAAGACATTCAATACTTCTAAGATTTCCAAGGCTTTAATAACAAAGCTTCCAAAAAACTTGGAAGAGTGAAGAGTTTCAAGACTTACAGGACTTTAATAAGTTTTTCAAAACGTCCAAGAGTTTCACAACTTCCAAGACTTCCAATGATTTCCAAGCGAGCTTCCAAGACTTTCAAGATTTTGATAAGATTCTCAAAACTTTAAACTTTCAAGACTTCCAAGATTTTAATAAGATTTCCAAAACTTCCAAGATTTCCAAAAGACTCGCCAG
This sequence comes from Diadocidia ferruginosa, assembly GCA_027564275.1. NCBI lineage: Eukaryota > Metazoa > Arthropoda > Insecta > Diptera > Diadocidiidae > Diadocidia > Diadocidia ferruginosa. The sequence continues at coordinate 2,751 of JANSTW010035894.1, read as the reverse complement.
ATTTACAAGACTTCTTGTAATAAGTCTTATAATAAAACATCCAAAACTTCAAGTTTACCGAAAGACTCGCCAGACTTCCAAAGACTTTCAAGACTTCTAAGATTTCCAAGGCTTTAATAAAGCTTCCAAAACTTCTAAGATGTCCAAATGACTCTGGAAGAGTGAAGAGTTTCAAGACTTACAAGACTAATAAGATATCCAAAACTTCCAAGATTTCCAAGGAACTCGCCAGATTTGCAATACTTCTAAGACTTCCAAGACTAATAATAAGGCGAAACTTAAAGTTTAGCGAAAGACTCACAAGACTTCCAAAGACTTTCAAGACCTCTAAGATTTCCAAGGCTTTAATAAAGCTTCCAAAAGTTCTAAGATTTCCAAAAGACTCTGGAAGAGTGAAGAGTTTCAAGACTTAAAAGACTTTAATAAGATTCTCAAACTTTCCAGATTTCCTAAATATTCTCAAGAGTTTCCAGATTTCCAAAACTTAGATTTCCAAAAAACTTTCAAGACTTCTAAGCGAGCTTCTAAGATGTTAATAAGAGTTTCAAAATTTCTAACATTTGCAAAATATTCGCCCGATTTGCAAGACTTCTAAGACTTCCAAAAATTACCAAAAACTTGCAAGAGTTTCGAGACTTCCAAGACTCTAATAAAATTTTCAAAACTTCGAAGATTTCTAAAAGACTCGTAAGAGTTTCAAGCGAGGTTTCAAGACTTCAAAGCTTTCGAAAGACTTCAGAAAAATACACATCCAAGCTTTCAAAATACTTTTAAGACTTTCAATGAGTTGTCCTAAGACTTCCAACAGTGATTTAAACTCGGATTTATATTTAAATTGCCTACAAAGATGAATGTTTGAATGTTCTCATGCATATGTTAGAAGTCGTACGAGTATGTTGGATGTCTTGGAAATTATATGTAAGTCTTTGAAGTTTACAAGCTTAATGGAAGTCTGGGAAGTTCTGAGTTTTTTGGAAGTTTTGGATGTATTTTGATGGAGTTTAGAATTTCATGGAAGTCTTGAAAGGTATGAAATATTTGAGAAGTCTTAGAAGGATGGAAGTCGTAGTGAAAGTCTTAGGCAATATACATTTGCAAGTCTCATTTTTATTATAGTCTTGGAATTCTTGGAAATCTTATTAAAACCTTGGAACCTTGGAAGTGCTTTGGACGAGCCTATAGAAGCATTTTAAACTCATTTTTGAAAATCTTTAAAATCTTTTGAGTGTTTGAAGTCTTAAACTCAATTTACACTACACCTATTTTAACATATGTATCCTTAGGTTTGTGTCTAAAAAACAGTCTTTGGGGCACAAATTTTAAAATATTTTTTAATATTTATTGCGAGATTTATTGCTTTCAGAATCTATTTTATCAAATCAAAATGGATTTTTGTTAAATTTGTTGTTGCAAGTCTGTTTTTTAGACGCACATAAGGAGATATATGTTAAAAAAGGTGTAGTGTAAATTGAGCTTTATGAAAATCTTAGAAGTCATATCAAAACGATCATAAAAGTCGTTTGAAAATTAAAATCTTTGGAACAAAATTTGATTAGCTGTAAAAAATCCGACCCTGTCTCATCAAACAGACCTATTTTACCTCCCATATTATATTAGCAAAAACATTTGAATTAAAACAATTTTTTTGTGTCTATTCGCGCTCAGCAAAACACTTGATAATTTATATAATAACGCACACACAATAAGAAATTGTAAAAACAAATATTTTAAATTTCAGAGAAAGTTTTCTGTTTTGGTTTTTTCGTTAAACTTAAAACGTTCAGATTTAATATTTATTAATGTGTACCAGCCAACCGACAATAATTTGACTAAAAAATTAAAATGCAAAGTGTTTTTTTTTATTACAATTTAATAGTTTTAAAAATTAAACAATTTATAGTAATTAATTAATTATTATTAATTATTAATAATGCATAATATTAGTAGGGTACTTTTAAATCTCGTTTTTAATAGTCTGCATTAAATAAATAAATAGAAAAAAAATTAACTCTGTGCACGAGATATAAGTGTTTGTTACTATGTTGTGGTGGAATCCTCGATTAAATCTATTGAATTGATGGTTGAGTAGTCACAATTATAATTCGTCTGTTTCGTTGCTCTTTAAAATTAAGTTAACATCGAAATTAGCATGCAACGACGCAGTGATGAAAGGAATTTTTGTTTGGTTTTAAATTTAAAAAGTCGAGGGGTTTACGACCATTGAAATCATTTAAAAAAATGGAAATCATTTGGAAATAATTGAAATTTGAAAATCATGGAGCAACCTTTGGGGTTAACTACCATTAAAAATTGTGTCCCACTGATTTCCAAATTTCAATGATTTCAATTTTTTGAAATGATTTCCATTATTTTTAAATGATTTCCATAAGGTTGTCCCATGATTTCCAATAGTGGTTAACCCGAGGGGTTAAATCATTTGGAAATCATTAAAATTTGGAAATCAGTGAAACCTAATTTTTCATAGTGGTTAACCCCTCGAAAAAATACTGTACAAAGTTTAATATGTATTGAGGTAACCACCTGAAAAAAGACTTCCAGTTTCAAAAAACTTACAGGGCTTCCAAAAGCCAAGATTTCGAAAATGCTTCCAAGACTTCCAAAAAACTTCAAAGACTTCCAAAAAACTTGAAAATTTCAAAGACTTCTAAGACTCAAAATCGAGGGGTTAACCACTATTGGAAATCATGGGACAAGCTTGTGGAAATCATTTGGAAATCATTTCAAAAAATG
>JANSTW010035783.1:0-15056 GCA_027564275.1 Diadocidia ferruginosa | reverse complement strand
AATTTTAGAAGGATTTGTGTGCGCGGCCAATTTATAATAGGTAGTAGAGCGATTTATAAAATAATATTTATAAGTACAGCTGTGCAAAAAGTCACATTAAATGGCTTAAAATAGCCAAATGTATGTTTAGAATCATTCATTTAAAAAAAAAAATCTTGCCTTAAACATTTGGCTGAATTGGCGCCAATGGTCTCAAGCTATCATTTTCTTTAAAAACGTTCTGTCAATTCCTGCACTTACTGATAATATGGTTCTTAATAATATTATCATTCCATTTTTTGACTTGGATGGACAATGTTAAAAGCATTTCTGCTAAGGTATACGCTTGTCTACGTTCGCTGTGGTCCCAGGTCTATCTAACTCCGGTTAAATGTAAAATGTATAATTTGGTAAAGACTCTTTTAATTCCACTTTTCACTTACTGTGATGTTATTTTTTCACCTGGTCTGGATGCTGCAGTTAAATCTGTGATAAACCGAGCTTATAATGCGTGTATCAGATATATGCTTTAGGGCTTCATCGAGTTGATGTTTTGGATTCTTATAAAAATCGTTTACTTGGATGCTCTATAGTTAAATATTTTGAAGCTTAATTTTAGTAGATCTAACCGGACATTTAATCTAAATCTTCCATCTCCTGTCACTACTAATTCTGAAAGATCGCAAATTGGCCAATGGCTTTCTGGAATTCTTTACCAACGAACATCAAGCGTTTAAGCATGTTATTGAGATCTTTTAAGAAGGAATGTTTTGAATTTATTTGTAAAAGTTGTTGTTGATGTACTGATTTGGGCTATGGTGATGTCACTGATGCTGCTTTATTTTTATCGAGTTGCATTTTGTCTTCTATTTTATATTATTTATTTTTCTAAATTCTATTTTTGGCGGTATTTTTCCGGTACTGGACCGGTAAAGTGAATTTACTTCTAATAATTTTTTTTCGTACTGTTCTAACTATATATCAAAGTGTGCGGAAAATAACCAAATTCCAGTGATATTTAGTATAACAAAATTGAAGATACAAAATTTGCATATAATATTCTATAATTTAAATGTACAATTTTGATCGATTGTAGTTCAATTTTAAAATGTTAGTAAAATGGCAACATTGCTTTGAGTGTTGTTTGGGGCAGTCACTGCTCGTCACTTTTAACTATTTTATAATTATTTGTTTCACTATGTATATTATGTAGGTGTGAATTTTTTTCCATACACTTCAATGATTTTTATGAATATCTTCTATTGGGAATATTTTTTGTCAATTATAAAATTGATGAGCTTATTCGACAGGAAGGACGGATATATCGTTGTATATTATTATAATATATTGATAAACTATGATGTAGTGTTTTATTGCTTATATTTTATATAAAATATGCATTATGCATTTTATATCTATCTATATGATCATAAATTATTGATTTTATGTATAAAACTCAATTTACACTACACCTTTTTTAAAATATGTATCCTTAGGTTTGTGTCTAAAAAACAGTCTGCGGGACACAAATTTTCAAATATTTTTTAATATTTATTTCTTTTAGAATTTATTTTATCAAATGAAAATGGATTTTTATTAAATTTGTTGTTGTAAGATTGTTTTTTAGAAAAGCACATAATGAGACATATGTTAAAAATGGTGTAGTGTAAATTGAGCTTTAAATGCTTTAGTATACTACATATATAGGCATCGTTTAATTTCAAAGTTTCGTAAGTCATATATTAAAAAAAAAAAAGATATATGTATATTGTATTGTTATAAAACGCTTATGGCAAGGTATAATTTTTTGAAATCTTTTAATTTTAACTTTTTTCGAAAGATCTGTTATAAATGCAAGACATAATTACGAAAAATAATATATAAATTAATTCTTGATTAATAAAAAGTAAAAGCAAATTTTAGCTTTCCTCTTTATGGTCAGTTTCTTATATTTTTATTAGATAAAATAAAGATAAAAATATAAATTTGGTATCAAAGATTTGAACAATATTATATATTTCCGGTAGGATAAGTTTTCACGCTTTGTTAGCAGACACAGTTATATACACATTACACATACGACATACATATTTCATATACTTATTATATGAAAAATTCAATGCGATTTTTCCTTTTGATGATGACATACCTACTTTTTATATTTTATATAAAATACAAAATTTCAACCCTAAATTATATGCTTCTTTGTTTGTTTTTTTCCAACAGTTTTACCAATGTTTGTAAATAATGACATACGAAAGGAGATGTACAAAGGTGCTGATGCAAATGTCGATGCTCAATTTAAGAAATTGTTTATTTATCATATGGAAAATGTTAGCATTTTATTTGCAGATATTAAGGTAAGAATTTTTTATTATGTAAAAATGTATGTATGTATGTAAATATGGCTGGTGTATATAATAGCCAGTTTGGGGGTGACGTCGCTGCTCTGTACTCAAGAAGGCGTGAGTTCGAATCTTTGTCTGGCCGGGATACTTTTTACAACTGGGCTATCACCTTTCATATACTCATATATTTATTAAAGGGCGATTGCATTGGTTCGGACGTCACTTTAAGCCGTTGTTTCACCTTTATGATATCAACAGATAGGGTTTATCTACATATATACGCAGATCTTAAGCGATTCCATCCAAAAAAGTTACAACATAGATTCTATTAATAATTAAACACTCAGCGGGACGTATTTACTACTAATTACCATACCAAAAAGGTATATAAAAAACTATTTTATGAAATATTAGGGTTAAATCATTTAAACAAAATTCAACTATACCTAATTGTTATAATAATTCATTCACAAAATCAATTTTCTACCATAAACTTGACGCATTTTTCTCTAAACTTATTAATTTATTGGCATAAAACAGCTGATAATAATTTAATAAAAAAAATCTTAAACAAAAAAAATCAGAAAGTTTTCCTTTCAAAATCATTTTATTTGGATTTTTCCAATATTACAGTTTAAAATTTATCAACTAAATTTTGCACACCCTCTTCGTATACCTATAAATGGAAAAAAACTCTTTATATAATATTATGTAAAATATGCCTTTTCAAATGAACCTGCTGTATGTACATAATATATTGTCTTAAACCCCATCTATATAATATAAAATGCATTACACAAATAACACGTATATAAATAGCAAATTTTAAAGTTTATATTTTATATGCAGTTTATAGAAAATTTAATTTATTATAAGCACGACATCAACTCGTTTTCCATATTATACTTATTGTAAATATATAGTATATTATTCCTTGGTAAATTCAACAAAGACCTATCTCAAAACTTCTAATTTTTATACAAAAAAATAACCCAATTCAAACCATGACATGATATAATGCCTAAATACAAACTGCCCAAAAGCTCTTTCTTAACTCAATAACCGACATAACGGTAAACAACAAAATATCCAAAGCAATTTGTTTTAATTTACTTTATATTATTTTTAAACGATAAAGTGATTAGGTTAATAAAAATAAAAGTATGTTTTGAACGCATGGTAGTACAAATTATAAGGTAATATATTGCGCAGTTACCAGATTTTTTTCTGACTTCACAGTTGAAGCTGCCCATAACAATAAATACATAAATATACATACATAGGTATATAGATATTTTTTATTCCATAAATTTGTTTCTCCTGTGAGATCATGCGCAGAAAAAATCAAAATAAAACCAGCTGTCAATATTACCTGATAAACTCTGACTACCATGTTTTGGATGTTATATCGTTGGGTACGTATGTATTGTTCTCATTTAGTAAAACAAAAATTGCTTTGGGTGTTATGCCGGTTTTACAGTTAAGAAAATTAAAAAGATATAATGTCGGTCTTTGTTTTTAACATTTGGAAAAAAGCTTTTGAAAGCTTTGGGCGGTATGATTGAAACTTTTATTTTCTAATATGCAAATACTTCAGAACAACGAGTGTAATGAATCATATGATTAATGGTATAAAGCGACTAGCGAGTATAACAGATATAACGTTCTGTAGGTTAAAAATAAATTACCTATTTTTGAAATATGTCATTATTGCATTTTATGCGACCGATATGCTTTATCTGATGTGAAAATACTATATTCCATCGCAGGATCATAACAATACATTAAACGCTATTTAAAAAGGAACAAAACGATATTATATAAGGATATAAATAATATTATACCTTTTTATTATACGATTAAATATATTATACCAAATATACATTATACAGGCATTTTCTTTCTTCCCGCAATAATATTTTAGCATATATAATATAATATTATAGATTATACTACATCATTGTCATATTTTATACTTATAGCTTGGTAATAATAGCTGCTCCTATAATATTATAAGTGAAATTTATAGATTGCAATTTGTAAGTCTATATCTATAATGTTATAAATATGTATATACAAATTTCGCTTAAAAGTTCAGTTAACCAAGAGTGTAAAAAAAAATTAAATGCTTTGACTTGTGAAAATGTGTCAATTGAATCTCTTGAATCTACATAGTATATAGTTTATATTTCAATGAGATTTTAAAGTTATATGAATTATCGATTATTATGTATATAAGTAAAGAATTTTATAGCTATTTTTAACAATCTCATCTTTATTCAAAAATCAATTAAATGTATGTAAAAAGTTTATACATGAAAGTTATAATTATTATAATTAGGGCTGCGGAGTCGTTAAAAAATTGTACGAAATCTTCGAAACGACTCCGACTCTGACAAAGAAACATTAAAAATTGAAATACATATATATTTAAGCTAAATGAACATAATTTATTTCACAGCCAAATAATTATGCCAAAATTGACAGCATATTTAAAAATCAGATATGAGAGATCGAAGGGTGACATGACATAACACCCAAAGAGATACTGCCCAAACTCTTTTTATTTTACTTGTAATTTTTATTTTTTAATATGCTGCAAATTTTAGCATAATTAAGGATTTGAATTAAATTATGTTGATTTAGCTTAAAAAAATAAATATAGTTGAGTTTTTAATTTTTCTTTGTTAGAGTTTTGGCGAGTTTTAGGGTCAAATTTTTGGAATGACCCTCCAAAAATGTGTCTCTAAAACTCGCCGAATCAGATATTAACAATTCTTCACTTCTTTACAATTCAAAGCGCTTACGTTTAGTCAACTCTTATTGGTCTAAATATTTTTTCAAAAAATACACTCTATAGCGTATTCATAGAATATCCTGTCTTGTGGGGCTATTATTTCAAACCGTCAAATTTACGAGTCTGTGAAATGTAATGAAATGTATCTCTAATTTACAAGTTACAAAAAAAATTAAGTTCACATACTAATTAAAGTAGGTTGTTGAGTACTAAAATTAGAGTTCTGAATCATAATAAATATAAACTTCTTCAGTAAAAATTATTGTTGATTGTACTTATTTACGCTGGCCTAATCAGGGTGTTAGTCTGAGCCTCGTTTAACATCTGACCTATTCACCGCCAACACTCTCCAAATAACGACTCCAATAGTTCTTAAATCAGCTATCAGTTCATTTTTCCATCTAGTTCGCGGTCGCCCTCTACTTTGCCTCTTCTCTGGATTTAAATTAAGTAGATTGGCAGATATCCTGTGACTTTCCATTAGTAGAACATGTCTCATTGATTGTATATTATTTTTATTACCATAGCTTATTATACCTTGGTCATTCAAATGAGAATGGGTTTCTTTGGAATAATTTTATTTTATACAAATACAAATCTGAGAAATTATTTAAAAAAGCTTCTATTTAATCACAATAATATACAATATTTATTTTGATTAAGTGGAAGCTTTTTTTAAAATAATAATCATAAAAAACATGTCAAATATTTCCAGATAAAGCCATATCTTGTGATTTATTTCATTTTAATTATTTTACAGGGATTCACGGAATTGGCAAGTAAAACATCGGCTCAACAATTAGTCAAAATACTTAATGACCTATTTGCACGATTCGATAAAATAGCTGAGGTAAGATAACCTTTTATTTATAATGTACATATCTTAAATACAGTCTAGATACACAAGAACCTATTAATAATAAAAATTAAATTGATATAAATAGTTTTCGCATGTGGCGACTTTAGAAAATGTTTTCTTTACTTTCACAATAATTATTACTATATATAAAACGTTTTTATGGTTGATTATTATGGTATGTTTATATATTATGAACAGTAGTGAGAAATGGAAAGGCGACACTCGGTTTTATTCATCAAAATTCCACTATTCTTTATCAGAATTACTTTAATTATACCTAAAAGTTATACTACATAACATTTAAAGACATAACGCCCAAAGATTTAACAAGCTTAAAGCTGCTAAATAGTAAATACACACGAAAACTATTGATTGGTTTGTGTCTTTGCTAAAAATCGATAAAATTTAACTTTTATAAATTTGTAACAAAGCGGTCGGTTTATATTTTGGCTGCTATTTTGGTTTAAGAAATAGAAAAAATTTAAACAAAAATCTTGTCAAAGCTTTTGGGCGTTATGTCTTTCACATAATTAACTTTACAAATAAACCCTAAAAAAGATTTTTTTTTATAATAAATAAATGCAATACTAAGTTTCACTGAGCTTTTATTATATATTTTCACGTATATACGAAAAAGTCTTAACTGAAACATTATAGTTTTTAGAACGTTTAATCTTAAATAGCAGTTATGCTGTTGTAAAAACTTAAAAGTGATGCCTTTATTATGTTCGCTACCGTACAAATATTTTAATCAATTTTCTTATACTTATATAAATAGAGCAAATAGAATAAATGATTGTTGAAATTGAAAAAAAATGCCATTTAATGTTCACAGGATAATCATTGTCTTCGCATAAAGCTATTAGGTGATTGTTATTATTGTGTTTCAATGTTTGATTCACAAAGTTGGAAATCTAGGCCAGATCATGCTGTGTGCAGTGTGGAAACTGGTCTGCACATGATAAAGGCCATTAAAGATGTTCGACATAATACACATGTAGGTCGCATCGCATTAAGAATTTCATGACAAATAGATTTAAATTTCTTAAAAAAATTATTTGAATCTAGGTTGATCTTAACATGAGAATTGGCATTCATAGTGGTTCGGTAATGTGTGGTGTATTGGGTGACAAGAAATGGCATTTTGATGTTTGGTCAAATGATGTCATTATTGCCAATCATATGGAATCGGGTGGTGTGCCAGGGTATAGTTAATTTAGATATTTTTCATTTAAAAATACTTAACATGTTTATATGCAGTCGTGTTCACATTTCGGAGGCCACATTAAAATGTCTAAATGATACGTATGAGGTGGAGCCAGGCGATGGTGGCAGTCGAGATAATCATTTAAAAATGATGAACATAAAAACATATCTAATTCAACGGACTGAACCACTAAGGTTTGTTAAATTAATCAAGTAGATTTCTATATAAAAAATGTCCGCATTTCCAGACCTCGAAAACGTTTTGTTCATCGTCAAAGTTTACAATCGGAACAACCACAAAAATTCTGTGATCCCACATTTAATAATAATATTGCAACCATTTCAAATGATAGTAATTTAAATACAACAACAACTTTGTCTTCAGCAGCGGATCAAAGGAATGGAAACGCCAATAACAATAATAAGGATCAAATGAAACGTGATTCGAAAAGTATTATAACCAATGATGACGAAACAACAACAGATTGGACGCCAGAGATTCCATTTAAAAATGTAAGTTATAATAAATTTGAATGATATCACAAATTTTAGACTTCATATGAATATTTTCTTACATTTTTGGTTAAATTTTGAGTAAAAAAAATAAGTTTTGTCTGTCTGTCCGCAGAACATGTTTTTTTCTTTTGCAAAAGATCGAATATATATGCTTAATTTTCGAAATAGGAAAAATATTGATAATTAATTTTAATATTTTATATATTCTCGAAAAAATTCTCAATTTCTAACACGCTTCGTGTGTTATTATGGACATCATCAGAAATACTGTAAATGTTCCAAAATTTCATATAAATTTGGATAAAATTGATTTTAGTTAAATAAAAAATAAAAATAAATTTTCTGCTCACATATATCATCACTCACAATATTTATTTCTTTTTTTATATATATTATCTATTTTCTAGAAATTAGCCATAATAATATACCTATATCTTTTACAAAAAGGATCAAAAAGGATATTAAACTATTTTAATTAATAAATTTGTCGAATTACTTTCAGTTAAATAAACCAGAAGATGGCCTAAATCGAACGGATTCGTTAAAGGGGAATCATTCAAATCAAGAGGATATTGTTGCAATGTCGGCTACGGAAGAGGTTTTTGCAAAAGAAACCATTTTGTTGTTGTTATTGAATAACGTTTTTCTAACTCATAGGTTGATGAATTTATCGATCAAAACATACAAATAAATTCAAATAAACAAATGCGACAAGAATATTTGTATCCGTGGACGCTGAAGTTTAAGGATGTCACACAGGAAATAAAATATTGTCAAGTACGTGAGGATATGTTTCGCTCGAATATGCTGTGCGTATATGTGGTTTGGATATTTATTGTCATGTGTCAAGCAATGATTGTGCCAAGATGTACAATTTTGGTGATATGTTTGGCCGTCTCAACGCTGCTATTGACGGCCGGCTGTATATTGGTGATGGCCGAAGAGTTTAAGAGTAGGTTTTTATTTCCATAAAACAAATTTCATAGGATTTTATGACTGCAGTTTTGAAAATTTCTAACAAAAATGCTTTCAGTTTTTCTAATACTTTTGTGAAATTTAACAGGTTTTCCAGCAGTTTTACAAAAGAGTTCAGCAACTCTTGTACATCATCGTAATCGTCGCACAATTTTTATTTGTTCCGTAATCGTTCTAATGTCAGCCGCTAGTTCCATTGGTCTATTTCTTTGTCCAATGGCCACCGACGAAGATCTCGTACACACACAAAATATTGCATCCAAGTTAAATACAATAGAGATAACACTCAGTAATTGTTCTACATCGTCAAAAGGTGGAAAAAATTGTCAACCATTTCGGCCCAATGAATTGGAGATGATAAAAAAAGATTTTATCGAACGGTTTATGTTGAACGAAACGGACGGTCGTGAGTCAAGGTTAAATATTACCGAAAACGAAGTATCCAAATGGGAACAAATGAAACATACTGTTCCATTTGAAAATTCAAGCTTTTTAAGTAGCGAGTACATTGAACCAGATCCATGCTCTCATCCTGAGTATATGGTTTTTACATGGGTTCTGTGTTTAATTGCGTTGGCCACCGGTCTTAAGCTTTACTATTTAGTAAAGACATTTATGGCCTTTATAATGGTCATTTGCTATGCAACCTTAATACTGGTTGTTTTTCCTGAAATTTTTGAAAATTCCTATCTGCAAGTTGATCATTTCAAATTGGGCATGCCGTTGGCGGCTCAAATGATTATACTTTTATTCATTTTTTTAACGATGGTCACATACCATGCTCGATTGGTGGAGGTAACTTCTCGATTGGATTTTATATGGAAGGAACAGGCGGAAAAGGAGTTGGCCAATATGAAATCAAATCGGTTTTTAAATGATGTTTTAATAAAGGTATATACGGGAAATGATTGATTTTTACCTCTAAAAATTAATTTAAAACTTTTTACAGAACATTCTACCCGATCATGTGGCAAGCTATTATTTGTCAGAGGGTCGATCCGATGAACTTTATTCAAAAATGCACAATATGTGCGGTGTTATGTTTGCTTCGATACCAAATTTTCAAGATTTCTATTCGGAAGATATTGAAAATGGTAAAGCCTGTATTAGAATATTAAATGAAATAATCTGTGATTTTGATTCGTTGATGGAGGAGACACGGTTTTCAACTGTTGAAAAAATAAAAACCGTTGGTGCTACATATATGGCTGCAGCTGGTCTGAATCCAAAGCATCAAGTAAGAATTGGAGAAGACTTTCGGTCATTTTTGCTCATTAAAATTTTGTTGTTTTTTAGATGGAAAGTGGAAATACTGAGGAGGATAGTGTATGTGATTTGGTAGAATTTGCCATAACTTTGCGTCAGAAATTACAAGAAGTAAATAAAGATGCATTTAATACATTTCAATTAAGGGTGGGCATAAGTAGCGGACCGCTGGTTAGTGGGGTAATTGGAGCACGTAAGCCTGTCTATGACATTTGGGGCAATACAGTTAATGTAGCGTCACGCATGGATTCAACGGGTGAAAATTGGAAAATTCAAGTGCCCGACTATACGGCCAAGCTACTAACGAACAAAGGATACACTTGTGTTGTAAGTTTTTTTTAAATTGAAAATGTTGCCAATTAATTTGTTCCAGTCAAATTCACACGTAAAATGCCAAAACGTTCAAGGTCAATCCAAAGTTTGGAACCCTCGGTTCGGTTCATTTTAAAAGCTCATTTTGGCGATAATGTAGAAAATGCATGATTGAGCTTAAATATTTAAAATAATTTTTAGCTGATCTTTGAGCATTTTTGTAAGTTCTTTGCACTTGAGTTGCGCAATTTTCTTTCTAAGTCCTTTTTTATATAAATTTGAATTTAAGAATTGAATACAAATATTATTTGCAATTCACGTAAGAACTGGATTTTTTCAAACGACTGATATTTTTCTTTCAAAATGTCATTTACATACCCTTTAAAAAATCGATTTTTTTCCAATTAACAGCAACGTGGTGAAATAAGTGTTAAAGGAAAGGGCATTATGACAACATTTTGGGTGTTGGGTAAGGGTGTATCGGCATGTCAATTAATTTCACCGGGACCAATGCAAGCCGGTGTACCACAAGCTCAGTCACCGTCGCTGCAGCGTCAAACGTCACATCACAGTTCATTAGCCGCAGTTGTGTTTGGAATGATGCAAGCTTCGAAGCGAACAAGCACAAATACTATTACAACACGTAAGTATTTTTATGGATAATTTTCAAATTTATTTATGTATTGCTACTGCAATGTTATTTTTTTTTGTATTACGAACAATTTATTATTTTTCAGAAAAATATATATTGATAAACTTAATGAAATTAACAAATTTGTTTTGGTTATATGAAAAATGCCATCTAGTGATTTTTTCCCTTTAAAGTTCAAAATATAGAACTTCTTTGTTAAAAGTATATAGTTAACAGAAACCTATTTACATTTGTTTGAATTTATTTAAAGCAATATTACCAGAAATATAAGAGATTTATGAAAGAAACAAGCTAAAATTCGAGTATAAAGTTGCCAAAAGTACGATAAAATGATTTTTTCATAATGCAATCTTTATTTTTTATTTTATTATTTAAGCACAATGATCTAGGCATTAAATAATCATGATAAAACAAAAATAAAAAATTGTTATGTGAGCCGTTCCAAGTATTGAATTTATAAAAATAAAAATAAATAATTTTTAATTTTAAAAATTTGCAGAAGTAATGCTCGTTAATTCTAAAAATGAACTCTAAGAAAAAGTTTTTTTATTTTACTAATAAAAAAAGCATTTAAAAAAAAATGACTATCGCATGTAAAAAAGCTGTTAGAAAAAGCCTTGTTTTTGTACGATTTTCAGAGTTTAGATAGATTTAAATTTTTTCGATCGTCAACGATCGCTTAGTGAAATATTGGCAATTCAAGAGCAATATAATACCTTTCGAAGGCAACGAAGCTCAACACCATAATAGTCCGCCATAAAAAAGGGTATTGCGTGTTGAATGAGTAGATGCAGGCAGTCAGGCACCTTTTTTTGGATCTGCGTCACTATATTAAATGCATGCTATAATACGTATTTGTACTATAAATGCATATATATCAGTATTATGGTATCATTTAATCAAAATTTAAGGCCTATATGCTAGATATTTTACTCTTTTTTCTATCTCCTATAATGGTTTTCACTGATTACTATATCAGAGGTGAAGTTAATGGTAAAAAGCTCAAAATTTTACGAAAACTCTATTTTTTATAAGTTAACTAAATTTACATAATATGCATAAGTGCACTTTTGCGATATCTCCTAATACAGCCCTGAGTTTAAAAAAATAATATTTCTGTACACATATTACAAATTAAATTTTTTTTGAGAATTTTTATTAAAAAATATTTGTATTTACATATATTTCAAATTTGCTGACATTTATCGGGCTCCTGCCTAAAACAACCCTGAATATAAATATTAAAAACTTTAAAAAAAATCTTCTTTTTTTCTAAAACAATTAAACAAATATATTTTTGTTTATTTTCAATGAACTCGTATATAAATAATAGCAATAATACTTAAATGTTACCTCTGAGCTTAATTTGCGGGCCCCTACCTTATACGCCTCTGTTTATTTTTCGAAAAAAGAAAGTTTAATTATTCAGGAGTCTATATCTAAAATTTCAACTCAATCCGTCTACGATCGAGAAAGATCTGTATTTTTTTAGCCACTTTTTTACAAAATCGGACCAGCGTACCCTCAAGGAATTGGCAAGAAGTAGAGTGCGATGGCGGACATTTGTAGATGCCCTATGCTTCCACGTCTAGGAGTAAAGGACAAGATGATGACAATAAATAATTAAAATAATTTTAACTAAAAAACTCTTATATTTATTACACAGTATATTATGTTTAGACTTTAGATTATCATTTTATTACAAAACATTTATTCTGCATTTCGGAAACATTTTAATATATTGTGAGCTGCCTTGCAATCGTCAACTGTTGGATATGTTGTTTTGCATTTTGTTAATCTGTCGGCAGACTGAAAAATTTAAAAATAATTATTACATAGAAATTTTTAAAGATTAAAAATAATATATAATTTATATTTATATATATTATATATCGAGGGATGAACTTCAATACCTCGTATGTGCATTTTTTTTAATTTTAGAAGAGGACCAAATAACTACTTATTTAATGAACAGAAATATTTTTCTTTTACAATTTTCTTTTTTTTAAAGTAAGTAAATAGGTATTTACTAAGTTTAACAAAAAAAAAATGTAAATACAAATTATTTCAGTTCATTACATAAGTAGTTATTTGCTCCTCTTCTAAAATTAAAAAAAATTTACATACGAGGTATTGAAGTTCATCCCTCGATATACAATATACATATAATAATACATAAATAACTGCTCATCTAAAAAAAACAAATTTTAGTGTGATGGGTAAATAAATAAAAAAACTAAGTAATATAGATCAACTAAATCCTGCAATACCCTTGAATCAAAAATTTGCTTCATATCAAACTTAAGAACTTAAGTCTTAAGATGTGTATAAAGTTACGGTTTCATGTAATCTTGTTAAAAAAACACAAACGACAAATTTAAAAAAAAAATACAAAAAAGTCAAACGGGAGGGAAACAAGACGTTTTTGAAAAAAAAGTTAATGCACTTCATCTATTTACTACAAAAAGATGGAAAGGTAAAAATCTATTTTCTTTTGCATTTTTATTTAATAAATATTAATAAACTATCTCTTTCTATTTTTTTTTTCAAGATCTTGTAAAAAGACGTGCGAAACCGTAACTTAATGCTTTTAACAATTTTGATTTAAAACTATAATAAGTGACTCATTATTTGTACCCACCGATGAATAGAAGCTGAAGATATCAGATATAGATAATATATAACTTACTAAATGGTGATCAACTTTGTTCAATGCTGCGTCAACTTTCAAGATTTGTTCATCGTTAGGCACGTTGCCGTTGAGAAAACCAGCTTTTTCAAATGTACACTTAATGTAGCACTAAATAAACATTGGAAAATTTATAATAATTATTTTCTTTTTATAATTATGTGCTGTATTTTTTACTTACATGAACATTTTCAGTATCTTCTGAAAAATCTTTCGCTTTTAATTTATTAAGTGATTCGTCGCTTAGATTGTGTTCCGCAGAGCAAGTTTTTCTTATTTCTGTAAATTTTTCTAGAATAGTTTGTTCGTCGGCCTGTATGTAAGAAAATTGTTAGTATGGTTTTTTTTAATTCAATTAAACCACTTTTTGCAATTATATTTTGTAACTAAAACATATTTGTAAGGGACTTAAGAGTGCCCACTAGTAAAGCAAATTATACCTTATTAGTGGGCACTCTTAAGAAAAAAACTTCAACAATAATTTTCTAAATTTATTTATACTATACAACATCATAATCATAAATGTTGCTATAATAAAATTGATACAACATTTCTTATCAAATTTGAAAAATATAAGATCATTTTTATGATACTGATCTGAATTTATTATAATATTTTTTATCGATTAAATAAAATCTAAAATGATATTTTGTAAAAATTTATGAAATATCGCTGTCTTCTATACCAAGCGCGTTATTTAGGTATGTTACATTTATTTTCTTTAAATTTATACTTTATGCTTCACGACAATTTGAATAAGAAAAATTTGTTTCAATTTATTGTGATTTTTTTTCTAATTTTCAACTTTCTGACTTACCGCAACGACTGCAATTAAAACGACTAATCCAATCAAAATTGAAGAATGCATTTTATATTAAAAGTTAAATGAAATTGAATTTTGTTACTAAAGAATTTTCACCAGTTACAACCAAATACTAATTTTTTCAGCAAAAAGCCAGGGTATTTATGACAGAAATGATGTTTTTTTGAGTAAGGTAGTGGGATTGCTCAATATATTAAAATTGTGTGCGATAAGAAAAACCAGAATTCTTTTGTTATCAATAAGTTCAAAAGTATATAACATGAAATTATTAATTATAATATTTTGTTTTGTGTTTATTTATACAAATTAAGAAAAACATTTAACAGTTTTTGTTGATAAAATTTCTATGCAAAGCATATATTGTAAGAAATATATCTGCCTTTAATTTTAATATTCTATATATTGATGTTTAGCAATAACAAAATTATCAATAATTGTTATTTATAATATTAAAAGACAATTTGATAAAAAGGTTAAATTCAATGTATACAATTTTCTCGTTATGTACCAGCACAATATTTCGACCATTTTTTGTTGTCCGCTTCAGGTGCTAGAAACAAAATCTATAAAAATAATTTAAAAAATATATATTATAAGTATTGTGCTAATTAATTAAGAAAATATGTAATTACTT
>JANSTW010035672.1:0-15060 GCA_027564275.1 Diadocidia ferruginosa | reverse complement strand
AGGGATATCGATATTTTCATTCGATATTCGATTTTTTTTTCTCGATATTATCGTTTTTTAATTAAAATTTTTTTGAATAGTAAAATAATCATCATCATCGTGTTCTTTACTCCAAAGCTAGGGAGCATATGGTCCAATTTTATTATTTTTTTCTATCTGATAATATGGTACTCATTGATAGCCATATGAAATGTGGAATGGTGTCAGCAACTCACACCAGCCATATTTTTGGGTATTCAATGAGGTGACTTCTAAACCACTGCGATTGCCATTTAATAACACCTGCGAATGAAAGGTGATAGCCCAGATGTGAAATTTTTTTACTCTACAGAGCCTCGAACCAACCACCTTTTTTTGCTTTTCGATATTCGATATATATATATATATATTTTCAATATCGATTGCCTTCGATATTTGCCTTCGATATTTTCTTTCGATATTCTTTTATTCATTAACTGTATGGACACGAAGACCTTACCTTATTACTCGCAATGCAATGCTTTCTACACAAATACAAGAAACATGATAATCTTCTACATTTTGCTGAATTTGAATGTATTTTATTACACCACATAAAGTTAACCAATATGTCGTAGAGCTTTAACGTCAAGACGTTCCGATTCAAATTGACAAGGATACAGTCAGATTTTTTTTAATGTCTTTTTATTTGGTAATTTTTAAAAACTTCAATTATCAGAAAATGTCGATAAATCGAATATTTTCTACAGTTTTTTAAATAATCCTGTAAAAATATCGATATTTTATTTAAAGATTTGAGTAAAAATATCGACATTTGAAATTGCTACCTTTATAGATTTCTGAATTTCCAAAATTCTGTTCTTGCGGACTGCGGTTTTTTGAACGGTAATTTTATTTATTTTACCGACCATCTAACAATATAATGTATACAACCGCAGTCCGCAAGAAAAGATAACACAATTTTAGAAAAGTTGCAAATCTATGAGGTATCAATTTTAAATATCGATATTTTGACTCAAATATTTATAAAAATTTCGATATTTTCAGATAATTGAAGTTCGTAATAAAAATTATAAAATAAAATAATATAAAATCGCTATATCTCCGAAAATGTGGCCAATGGTGACCCTTTTTTTTGCTCTCCGTAAAATTTTCGATATATCGAAAAATATCGATATATCGAAAAATATCGATATATTTTCGGTATAGATACATATCGATATTTTTTTAATATTTATTTATTTATTTTTATTTATTTTAAGGCATAATAAATAGAAAATTGTAAAATAAATTTAAGGACAAAGAAAAAATATTTTTTTTTGTTGAGGTGTGTAGTCAATATACTCATATACGGACGGACACTTTTTTCGTTTTTTGTATTAGGGAACTTATGTTTTTTGATGAGAAATTAACTAACTCATCATTTGTATCTTTATTACAGCTTGTTTTTAAATATACCAAATCAAATTAAAAATGAGTTATATCATCGCCTTTTTTATAGACATATGTTTCTTCGTTCTGTATATTTTGAGTCTTCAGCATCGATACACATTCGATGTATACATGAATACTTCATAAGCTCATAGCCGGTAAGAAAACATTGATATTATGTTCTTTACAAAAACATTTCAAGGTAATTAGACAATATCTTTCAATATTACGGACAATTTAGTCATGCATATGTTAAGCTATATTTTAGCATTGTGCTATTTACGGTTACCGAGATATCTTTGATTTACTAAACCTATACAATTGGGTTTGGTAACCCTGATTTCCGGGTTCTTGCAACCTCTATGACCGGGGACTTTTGGGAGAGCACTTCTATTGGTTAGCACTACAAACCTGCAAAATTTCTCTGCTGTGCTAATTATGATATAACAGAAACTGAAAGAACTTTTGCAGATATTTTGTATACGCAGAAAGAAGTACATCTCGCATATACAAAATATTTGATATTAATTATTATCAATAAGCATTTTCAATATTTATTTTTAATGTGTTGAGATAAGACAGTATAATGTGGGTTGATTTATTTGGCACCCGGAAAAACACTTATAATAATATATTATAACACATATATGTAGTATGTTAATAATATTTATATACGCCATATTATATGCACACAAATCAACTGAATAAATTTAATTAAATATTATTAAAAGAGAAATTAGACATTTAAGTTAAATAAAATATACTAGATTATACTAGATTATATAGTTCAACAGAGATAAGAGTACGACTTGACGATGATTTCATAGTCTGTATACATTACATTTTATATGGTATTAATTTACGTCGTGTTCTATATAATTTTATTTATTATTTGAACTGTGATTTGCAAATTTGTTTGTATTTTGTTATATAAAATGTTTTTTTTTACTTTTGCTACGTCAAAACAAATTTATAAGGATTTTTTTGTTGTTATTTTCAAATAATATTTTAATTAAACATAAATTGTCAAATTGATTATAGTTCATAGTCATACGTTTGTCTAAATTTGTTCTGTAGGTCAACAAAAAACTCCTTTGTATAGTTGCACTCAAAGAAATCTTTTTTTTTGTCTCACCCTATTTCTATAGTTAAGACTGATTTAAATAAATATTATTGGATCCTTTGATCTCTATATCTTATTATACGTAGTTTTTACAAGGAATCTATACTTTAGGAGTTACTTTTTATTTGTTATCAAACAATGGTATAGTCGAAAGGTTTTGTCTTCTATCGACTATATAATTAAGTTGTATAGAGAAAGTTAACTGATTGCTTAAATCCATTTTTTTATCAATGTTATTAAGCACATTATGACCATGAGTATCGGTTTCGTTATTATAAAATCAATTTTTGCTTTTACTATTCATTAAAAATATCCATATAATATATGGAGTTTGTATGAAAATAGTACAAGCTTTACACTTTATGATCCCCTAATTCAGAAAAACTAGAAAATAAAAAATGTCCGTCTGTCCGTCGTCCTCGAAATATTGTCTTCAAGAAAGTTTTACACCAGTGGACGGATTTGGTCAAAATTTGGTGGAGGTAAGTTTTTAGTAATTTGTAGTTCTGAGGCCCGATTATGAAACTCGATATTATCGATATCGAGTCGAGATTAAAATTCCGATACGCTCGTATGTAGCTATTATAACTTCTCGATCGGATTGAGTGGTATAATTTATATACATTTTCATTGTTATACTCATTTAAAACTTACATTATCATCTAGAAGTCATAATTTTTGCTAGTAGACGGATTTTGCCAGATTTTGGTAGGGTCAGTTTTTAATAGTGCCTTATTTCAGAATTTCATTTGGAGTCTCTAGGTGAAAGGTTAAGGGGGGCTCCCATACGACTTTTTTTTCTAAAAATATCCGAAATATATGAGCATATATAGAAAGTTTTTTACCTGTAGACGAATTTGGTAAAATTTTGGTGGGAATGAGTTTTTAGTGATGCCATACTCTCGGATTACATTTGGAGTTTTTAGATAAAAAGTTAAGAGAGGCTCTCATATATTTTTTTTCTAAAAATGAATGAAAAATGTCAGCATATATAGAAAGGTTTTTATCCGTAGACGGATTTGGCCAAATTTTAGTGGAGGGGTAAGTTTTTAATGGTCCAATACTTTAGGATTGCATTTGGAGTCTGTCAGTCAAATATAAATTGGGCTCCTATAATAAACTCTGGGATTCCACTTAGCGTCACTAGGTTAAAGACAAGAGGCCCCCATCTTATTTTTTGTTGTTGTAAATATCTATCTAGTTTAAACCTTTTGTTCAAAAAAGTGAACTATAATAGAGGATATTTTGGTTTGTGTCAGTTTTCTAATGATAAAATATAGTAAAAGCAGCATCCCAGTAATACTGGGGGCTCTCGGACCAATTTTTTCTATATTATGTTGATATAATAATATAATTAAATTAAATATTAATAATCATGTTTATACATATCGCTACTTCCATGCAATAACATCATAACTCGGAAAACGCAACTTTTCAGTAGAGCAATTTTATGTTTTTCGGTTTTTTGAATCGTTCGCATTTAAAAACTAAACAATAGTTAAATTCGGTTTTTTGCTAAATATTAATTTTAAAGATGCAAGTCTAAAATTTTGACAGGATATGCAGATTGCAAATTTTTCAATAACTAATTTTCCACATAACTCGAGTTATGATGTTATTAGTTGGAAGTAGCGATATATAATATAATATAACTAATAAATATGCAATCTAAATTGATTTGATAAATATTTGATTTTGAAATCTGAATGATTTAGATTTTAGATCGTAAATTAAAAGCAATCAATATTTATTATAATATATTCTTGTTTAATATTTATTAAAACAATACATAAACATCCTTATATTTATAAACCAAATTGTATATATATATTAAATCGGCATCAGGATGTTGGCAAATTTACAGAAAATCTTAAGGTTATTTCTATTTAGGAAATAAAATTGTTTAATAATATCTAACTATATAATTTGCTATTTTTGTAATAATTAGAATCTAATTGTGGGTTTAAATTGTATCTTTGTCGGCCATTTTATTTGAAATTTCTAATAAGTGCGGGCTGCCACCCTCCCAACTCATAACTTTAAAATTTACTTTCTTATCGAGTGAAACAAATATCAAAATACAGGTTTTGTCCCACACTGGACGAATCTTTTTCAATTATTTTTTAACTTGGCATTTTTTTCTCTAATTTTTGTCGAAAGGAAGAGTTAACTCTTATCGCAGGATTCAAAGAGAGCTTACTGTCAAAATTCAATTATTTCTTAATTAATTCTTGAGGCTGTTAAGGTTAACTTTATACTTTAGCTAAGGTTATTACAATTTACAACCTTCTAAAATATTTTTATATTCTTAATACAAACTTTAATTCTCTCCTCTTTTGAAAGGGGGTTGCCCCTTTAGTTCACAATACAAAACTTTTATATTTGCCCACTCCCTTCAATTCTGTATAGGTGTGGAAACAAAATATTGCATTTTAAAACATTTGCATACAAAAAAAGTTAGTATTGACCCCCTTTACCGTCCCCAACCCCCGATAGGCGGAGGATTACCGCACTTCACGGAATTTTTTGTAAATATATATATAATTATTGATAATAATTTAAATATTTTTAATAAGTTATATTTACCGATTATATGTTAAAGCTTAAAGCTCTAAATATTATTTATAAACGTATATCGTATTGAATAAATTACTGATAAATAAACTTCTATGACCTTGATCCACATTTAAGTTTATACAAAAAATAAACTTAGAGACACTTTGGCTATTCTCAACTATATATACAATATGAATACACATATAATTGATAGAGAAAATTGTACGAATAGTTTTCATAATATTCTTTATTTAAAGTGCATTTTTTATGCAACATTTATGATAAATTTGCATTGTGCATTTTCAAACTACTGTCTATATGCAACCGCGCAATAATTTACTCTTTACATTCGGTAAGTTATAGGTTCTACCATGCCATTAAACTTTTCCATATTAAAAGTTTGCGCATAAATGTTGTGAAAATGAGAGGAGAAAATTGTTTCTAATGTGTATGCTGGTATAGAATATTGAGAAATTATGATTATAGGTCAGTAGGGTTAACGACATAATTTCTATTTAGTTATAATAATGTAAACTCTCAACACTGCCGTTTTTTTTTTACTCTCGATATTTGTGATCAGTATTGCGTTTGTCTTATGAAAATCAAGAACTTTTTCCTGTTCAATTTTATTTATTTATCGCGATAAATTTTCCGTTTAAAATTGAATTAAAAATATAAATAAAATTTAAATTTAACTTCGATATTTCATGCAATTTATTGATTTTTCATAGTTTTTCTATTTTAAAATAGGTGTTAAGTTATAGTGTATAATAAATGCATTGCAATATTGCAGTACTTTTACATATATAATGCCAAACTTAGATAGCAAATAAATGAAAATTATTGTACCAATGTGACATAATATGTAATGCATGGTGGTATTGTGCGGATGATTTTATATGTAAAAATAAATAATTTAAAATATTTTAATGAAGTTTGATATAACATAACTACCATCCAAAAGAGTACGAAATTAATTTTAAATTAAAATGCATGAAAAGGATAAAAATGTAAGAACTAAAATCATAAATTTTGTTTTAGTAGTTCCTTTTCTATTATAATTAAAAACGGCAAATAAATTATAGTTTGCGGTTGTAATTTTTATATATAAAATGAAAAATTATTCCAACCTTAAACTTATGTATTTTATATTATAATTTATATGTAAAATACGATATTATTAAATACATATATCATTATTATTCAATTCAATGGCAATGTTACATATACAAATTTTAATTTAATTAAAGTTTTCCATATTTTTTTATATAAAAAGCTTTTAATATATTGAAGCCACATAACTGTATTCAGAGAAATGTATTTATATATTTCAGTGTTGGAATAACGTTACTGTAATGTAACGGAATAATGGAAAACCGAAATAAATAACGGATCGAAATTTCAAAATTGTAAAATAGTTTTAATGGTTCCTAGAACGCACGTTTTGGTAGAAAGATTATTTTTAATATTTTGAAGTGAATACATGAGTAAAAGAAGAAATCGTATTAATAACGATTTGCTCGAAAATTTGATTTGGTTTTGTATGGTAATATCTTGTAAATCTGGGAGAATTCATCAATGCAATCTTTAGAAGAATTGTTTTTCACACTTAAATACATAACATTTGGAGTTCATATTTTTACACTTTTTGGGTGTATTTAGTCCAGAAAGCAAAAAAAAATAATTTTTTTCACATTTTCGAGCATATCTTACAAACCGTACATATTTTAGCATAACTTCCTTTGACAAAAATGCTTTTTGCATCAACACTATGCTTTAAACATTAGTTCATTTGGATGATGTAAGAATTTTTGCCACCAAAAAGTACATTTCACACTAAAATGTCAGGTTTTACGTTCAAGAAATTGGTTTTTAGCTCACTTTGAATTGACTATTAACCATTAACATTTAAAAAAAAAAATTGTGAAATTTTGGTGTTAAATTTACTGGCGAAATTCTTTACAACGCCAAGAAAACTATAAGGATCATACAAAGAACATTTTTGTCATAAACAGTTATGCTTAAATATGCACAGTTAGCGAGTTATGTTTGAATTATTTTAGGGCTTTCTGAACTCTAATCACCCCGAAAGAGTAAAAATCTGGTCTCGAAATGTTTAAAAAAATTGTAAATTTAGTGTAAAAACATGTTGTCTAATAATAATATAAAATAATAATAAATTAATAAATTCACAATAATTTACTATAGGTATAGGCGTGCAAAACCACATCTTGAACGAAAAAGTTAATATAATAATTATTAACATAACAAAATTCGAATTAAACTATCAAAACTCAAACAGGGTTATGCTAGTTTAGGTGGGCCTGGACACTTCTAGAAACTGAAATGAGAATTTGGTTTACATTTTATGTTTGCACTGTGTAATCTTTGTCAAACTTAACATTGTGTCATTATCTTTTTTAAATTTTATTTCATTTTAGTTATATTCGCACCATACATTTTAGGTTGTGTAACGGAATTGCGGTAACGTAACGAAAAATTAATTCCGTTACCTGTAACCTAACTGTAACGAAATATTATTTTTTCGTGTAACGAGATGAGTAACGTTACAAAATAATTTTTCCGGTTTCCATCACTGATATATTTAATCTAAAACAGACATTTTCATATAAAAGAAAATTTTTATCTTGTTTTTGTCAATGTCTTATCAGACGTTTATTTTTATATTAATCTGCAGTATACATCTATAAATAATTAAAAAAAAGTAAATAAAATGGATAAGCTGTGTCTTTACGACTTATCCATTTTATTAACAATGTTTTATTCATTAAAAAAATGTATAGATGAAATAAATAATATGCAGAACGATTAGCTATAGCCTAGTTTATGTATATTATAAATATAGATTATAAAAAACTTGAAATATCGGACTATTTTGTCATCGTTTCCAAGATTTTTTATAATAAAATAAAACTGTTCCCGTTTAAAAATTAGATAATTGGTTTCGGACCTACGCTCCAGTTTTTAGAATGGCTGAGGAACTATTCTGACATTTAATGAAAATATATATCTCTTGTACTCGTATAAAAATATATATTTACAATTTATCACAATTATTGTTAAGTAAAATATATTTATTTTCAGTCATTACAATATGCGGTGATTGTTTTTTATATACTAATAATATAAAAAGAATGAGATATATAGTTACCTATGAAATTAATTGCTTTATGTCCAAGCTATTGTAAAGGAGGAAATAGATATTTATCGACCGTCATATTTTCGAATATTAAAAAAAAAATCGTATGGGAGCTCCCCCTCCCCTGTGACCTAGTAAACCCACGCATGCAATCATATAGTATGGAACCACTAATAACTCTCATACAAAATTTGGCTAAATCCCAAAAACTGGTGCAAAACTTGGGAATCTGCAGTACAGCGAATATGCTCCAGGGGGTCTTCCCTCTATCCTGTAAGGGTCATCATCGACAAAAAAATTATGCTACGAATTTTGGGGAACCCCTTTTTTCTGCAGGGGAAGGGTTTAAAGTTTGCATGCAAAAGTTTAAAAATGCAATATTTTGATTCCACACCAATACTTTGAAATTTTATTTGAGATCTCTAGTTTAAAGACGATGGAGCCTTAGATTTTAGTTTTTTTGTACACATCTATGTTAGTTCACCTTCTTTGTTCAAAAATGTGAACTAATAGTGTAAATTTTGGTTGGTGTCAGTTTTCAAATGTTAAGATATGGTAAAAGAAGCATCTTAGTTATTCTGGGAGATCATATATATATGATATTATTTATTATTAATTTTTCCCGTAAATTTTCTTATAATTTCCTCCACTATAAATTATCACAAATTCGAATACTTTGATTTAGCACTTTGTTTTTTTTTAAATAAATTTGAATAATGTCAGCAATTATTAGTAAATAATAGCAATAATAAAATTAATAACTAATCAATATTTTGTATATTTCCTGAAAAATGTGTTTAAAGCACTAAAAGAATTTAATATGGCAATATTTCTGGTCCTTTGTTTGTACATTACATTTTAATTGAAATAGAATAAATTAATTAAATGGTTTCGTTTTTTCTTTGCAGTATCTTGACATTGGAGAGGATATGAACATACCTGATGACTTTACGCCAAATGAAATGCAAACTGGTAAATGGTGGCGACATTTGGCAGCTGGTGGCGTTGCTGGTGCCGTTTCACGAACGTGTACCGCTCCATTGGACAGACTTAAAGTATTCCTACAAGTATGTACTGAGAGAAAGCTTAAAATATAAAATTTAACTAACTAATTGTTACATTTTAGGTTCAAACGACAAAAGCAAGAATCTCAGACAGTTTTATCTATATGCTAAAGGAAGGTGGCGTGCGAAGTTTTTGGCGAGGCAATGGCATTAATGTATTAAAAATTGCACCAGAAACAGCAATAAAATTCGCAGCATATGAACAAGTGAAACGTTTAATACGTCAAAATGAAACAAGACAAATGTCCATTTATGAACGTTTTGTAGCTGGTGCATGTGCGGGTGGATTTAGTCAAACAGTTATTTATCCATTTGAAGTATTAAAAACACGATTAGCTTTAAGAAAAACTGGCCAATATACGGGAATTGTTGATGCAACTGCCAAAATATATAAAACTGAAGGTGTTCGAAGCTTTTATCGTGGTTACATTCCAAATTTATTAGGTATTATTCCATATGCTGGAATCGATTTAGCCGTTTATGAAACGCTTAAAAAGAAATACATCAGTACGCACGAAAACGAACAGCCTAGTTTTTGGCTATTACTGGGTTGTGGCAGTGCATCGAGTACATTAGGACAAGTATGTTCATATCCTTTGGCATTAGTTAGAACACGATTACAAGCTCAAGGTATGTGTATATATTTTTATTTCTTTCTTGTTTGGAAGCATAAGTTTGCTGAGAGATACTCATTTTTGACAACAACAAAATTGAAATTTAGCTGTATACCTGTGAATTTAAGTACAAGGGAGTTTTCGATGTTACTTAGTACTAATTTAAAATATTCAAAATGGCGGATACAAATTTTAAATTTTAACATAGGGTAGAGTACGGAACTTAGTACGTGGGTGTTTCCGAGTTTGCAAAATGACAGATCCAATATGCAGTCTGAAATTGTTAAATTATCGCATTTTTGTACGAAACCTCGTAAGAAAAGGTTTCTACTTTCTAGCTTGCAATATGACGCCTGAAGTTTTTAAATTTAGTAATGGAAGTTTTTCGAAGTTATTTATCACGATTTTAGGTTCGAAACTTTCTTTGGGTTAATTTTAAAGCTTTTTATTCAGTTTATGCGTTATAAACGGTATTGTCTATAAGTATTTATTACTTCGTTCTGTTATCATTGAGTAATTAAACCTCTGCCGAGACAAGATAAAATGTCTCAAAAGTCCAAGATGCTAATGTATACGAACTGAAACTACTTGTTATATTTTGTTTTTAGTGCAAAACATTCAAAAAATTAAAGCTATAAACATTTAAAAACAATTTTTAAAATGTACTCCCAAAGCTTTGGAAGTATCTGGTAACTCTAACTGAGAGGTGCCTCATTTTGGCCAATATTTAATATTAAATGTTTACATGTTTGACTTATAATGTTGTATTTTCTTCAAGTTTTTGTTGAATTTAAATGTTCAAAAACTATCTTTATTATATTCTATAGTCTTTTTAAATTATTAAATTTTTTATGTTAATTAAAATACACACAATACATACTGCATAGTGTAATGTATACAGTATTAAACATATGTTCAAATTTGTTTCTGTTTTAATATACTCATCAGCGATCGGACAAACTTTGTATAGCTTCTCTGTATAACACAACTTAAGAGATGTACAATTCTTATATTCTATCCAAAGTCCGTGTTTACACAAAGGACTTATGATTCGCCTATCGTTTGAAAAAAATCCCAACTTTTAGGCTACATTATAATATTACGTATGATTCAAATTTATATTTTTTTTCATATAACCGCACCATCAAACTGTTTATTCAATTAAATGGGTGATTAACCGTTTATTTCATTCACAAAAATAAGATTGGTTGATTTCATATATTTTTTGCATTCATATGCGATATTAAATAATGACGATTAAATATTACGACTTTATTTCACCTAAAAAACTGTGATGTATTTTTGGAATTATTATTTAAAATGCGCAAATACATATCAATAAAATATTATCTTTTATTTAGTCATGAGTTCAAAGTACAGATTTGTTTCTTAAAAAAACACATTTATTGTTGAGATATGTTGTTCTAAGATAAATTGTCGTTGAGATAATATGACCGAGGTAAAATGTAGCGAGATAATTTAACCGCTGATAATATTTCGTCGGGATACCAAATAAATAATTTTTCCAAATTTAATTAAAATTTATTACTAAGGATTAAATTTTGTTTTCTAAATTAATATCAGAATGGTTCTTTGGAAGTATCTTTTATTAAAATTTTGCGAAACCGTGAAATTTACGAGTCTGTGAATTGCTATATCTCGAAGTGTGGCCAAGATATAGAAAAATTTTGTACGCATAAAACGTAGATAAATTAAAATACTGTAATACCTTAATAGAAACCGAGTAGATATAATTGACGGTTTTCGGTCTATTAACCGAAATACAGAAATCGGCGCATTTTTTCAATAAGGCGACCAAAAAAACGCATTTTGCACACAGATTTTTCTAGACTTTTAGTATGTTAAAAAGATACTTCCAACTAACCAAAAAAATCAGACTTAGTCTCTGTGGGAAATAGTTCCACCTTTCATAATTATTTTTTTCGTAGATCTCCTCTACTATTTAATTTTTAAAATATGGCAATCGAAATACCAAAAAGTGAAAACGTGTGAAAAAATTCATTTTTTCAAGTTTCCATTTTTTTTTCATTTATTCAATCGAAATCTCAGTCAAGACAAGCAATTAAAAAAATTGAATCTAAAAATGAAGATTTTCTGATATATTTTTTTTTCATCACCTAGATATAAGCCAGAAAGAAGTCCTTAAATTAAATAATAAATTATAAATTAAAATGCAAATAGTTAAATTAAAATTTATTTCTTTTTTAGTAATCGCTGCTGGTTCACATATACAATCCCATAATACAATGGTTGGTGTATTCCGACGAATAATAGCAACGGAAGGTGTTACCGGTTTATATCGTGGCATTACACCGAATTTCATAAAAGTATTGCCGGCTGTATCCATTAGTTATGTGGTTTATGAATATTCAAGTCGAGCACTTGGCGTCAATATGACATGATGCAAACGCTCTCTTCTAGGCCTAATAATAACTGTATATTCTTACATTAATTATTATTATCTAATTACTATTATTAATAATTTTAATATTAAACAAAAACAACTAAATGAAAAAGATGAAATTATTCTAGAAAATTATTGCAACACTATAATTTATGAAATAATTTAAAATTGAAAACGATTTCTCTTAATTTTTTTTTTATTTTAAATTAATTACTTAGCATAATTAATGGCAAAATTAATTATATTTTTATTGATTTAATTAATTCGTATTTATTGAAACAAAGTTTATTTATAGTTTAATTTATTTTTTTTATAATTAAATAATATTAAATAAGAAAATGTTTAAAGCAAAGAAAAAACGAGAAAAAAAAGTAAAACAAACATTTGAGAGTAAAACAAAATAAGCGCTACAGATCCAATCAGGACAGAAAAATGTTGATAACCGAAATTTTCGTCTAAGAAAAAATTAATTTTTATTCAAAATAGATAGAAATGATTTATAAGATGAAAAAATGTATAGTCTATTCTAAATCTGTAATGATAACATAACTTAGTAACTACGCCAGAGTGATTTGTTGCGAAACTTTTTCCTACTATTCATAGCTTGGTCTATGGAGTAAAACAATTAAATTTGGTTAAATATTTGGCTGTATGGATTTGTGATTCAAGGTCTTTACGGTAATAAAAAGCACCAAGTCAATGCGAACTTCACTAGTGAAGTGCCCCTTGACTAAGTTCGACCGATTTTCATACAAAATTGTTAAAAGGTGGACTTTTTGTTTAAAGTAATTTTTTCAAAAAAACGCTCAACATTAGTGATATAATATTTTAGCGTAAATACCCTTAATTATATACTTGAATATACATACAAGTAAATAATAAACTAAATTTTAATTTGTTATTTCATAGAGCTATGAATAGGAACATAAAATGGCGCAACGAAACGCTTTTGTTTAGCTCGTAAGTAAATCGAAAATATGTGGAAAAAAATCACGATACTTGTGTTATATATGACGTGGTTTAAACAATTCTTTATACTAGGAATATGCTTATGATGGGTGACCCCATAATATGTTCAGAGTTTTTATAATTTTAAAAACTCATATAATCCTGTATTCATTTATAGAAAATACTCACAGATACTAAATTTTTCGCGCATTTTTACCTTATAAAATGTTTGTTTTTTTTTTTTTAATTTGGTTGAACTTAGAAAATAATTGAAGAAAAAAGACATAAAATTAATTAACAACAATAAAACACTAGACAATTTTCTATTTGAAAGAAAATCTTATTTAAAAAAAAAGAAATGCAGAATTTAGTTATTCATTTTTTCATAAAAATAAAAATTTAACTTTGTGCATTTATATAACGATGTTTTTCAAGTGATATTGATACTACATTTAATTTTAAGTTTTTTTTTTATTATTACAAAAAAGAAGATGCAGAAAGACAACGTTGTACACGCAAAAAGAAAATAAAATGCAAGATAATTAAATTTTATTTAAAAAAAATTATAATTTTTTATTTCTAAAAATGTTTTTTTTTATTTTATTTTGAAATTATAAGATTAAATGAAACTATGTGAGACAGTATGGACGTTTTTCTTTTTATTTCATCTTTTTAGTTTTTCAACTTGTTTTTGATGATGATGATAATGATTTATATTAAAACTGGTTCATGAATTCATGATATTTTTTTAACTATTCGTTTTATGATTTAAACAAACTTACCTAATATACATCATGTTATATTTTTAGCAGTGCCGTGGGCACAAGGTATGTTCCCACGATTGCCTAAACTAATTTTCATATATCTGGATATTATCTTGTTTTATAAAATTAGATTACAATTATTTAAATGTGTGTTGATGGCAGTCTATGCTGTTATTTCAGAATTTATTTATGGAAAACCCAAAATAAATTCTAATTTAAAATAAAACAATCATTAAATTTGATTTATTTTAATAAATAACTAATTCTTTCCAACGTTTCGGTAAATATTTTACCATTTTCAAGGGATCTAAATTAAAAAAATGTTTTATATATCGTTACGAAATGTTTTAAACCAATATAATAAAAATTAAAATAATTTTGTGAGTTATTTTACCATTGTAAAAAATTGCTTACACATTATTTAATGTCCAAAGTATTAAATGAACTAAAAAGGCTTTTTCAAATTTTAACGCGCAAATTACCGTTCAGATATGAATAATTTAAAACATGTCGGAGAGGCTTTTGTAGCATAATTTTAGTATTATTCAATGACTTATAAGTCATAAACTCATAACCCTTCACATGTAAAATAATATTAGTTCATAATAAAGTTATTCTATAGCTTTTGAGTTATTCTTTTCAATGTTTGTCAATTTAGCCTGAACTGACGCCTAATCCTTTCACAATGAGGGTTCAAAAATGCTTTAAAAAATTAATATTTTTACTAATCACCTCTCTTAAAAAAATATAACAGTTCGAAATTAGTGGTCAATATTGTATCGACGAATGTTTATATTCATATTCATATAGATACTTGGGGTGGAAATTTTAAGTTTTTGTACAAATCTTAAATTTTTTTTTCAATATGTAATATATGGACGATCCAAACTCCAAAGACATATACCTATGGGCCCTGTGTATAAAGGAAAAGTTGGAGCTTAATCGATGGCAGAGCCCGCAGCGTTAGCTTTTTAAAATTCTGACACACGGCAAACA
>JANSTW010035561.1:0-15068 GCA_027564275.1 Diadocidia ferruginosa | reverse complement strand
AAATAAAATGTGACACTGGATTTGTTTTCCATGTTTTATTCAAAAGGATTAAAAAGTATGGATTTGCCCATGTTTAAGGAAAAATAATCAAACAAAATTTTAAAAAGTGCACCGTTGGAACTAAATGCTATATTGTATAATATATAAACTAAATAAATGGTTCAGTTTAAAAAAAATAATACCAAAAAATTGTTTAAGGATAACAAACAAAAATACACAATGCAAACCACAAATCGCCGAAAAAACCAAACAAACATTAAACTTTACAAAAAATTCTGTTTGCGTTATCTACTTTTTGTATTAAATTTGACAGAATGATAAACGTCTATAAATGTCTGTACAAATGGTAAAATCCCTTTTTCTTTCTCTTATATAAACATATTTTCTATCATCTATATATAATTTTATAAACCGCTAGATCTAGCCAATTTTCACGCGTACAGTTTATTAAATATATTTTTTTTTGTATGTGTTATTTCATTTTTATTTAATATATTCAACTAAAGGTAATACATTTTTTGCTAATTTTATTATTAATCTATCTCATTTTCATTAATTTGTCAGCAAGTTTGGTCAATACTTAATTAAGTAGGTAACTATTTTCAATAGACATTTGAAAATTAATCTTTATATACGCAATTTGTCGAAAACAATAAAACATCCCTCCGATTTTCATAATTGATTTAAAAAAAATATGAAAAATAATAATTAATTATTTTGTGCAAATGCACAAGGAATAATAAACATAAATACATATATATTATATGTATACATGTATAGGTACACATTATATATTATAGAGCAGTCTAAGGACAGCAGAGCTTACCCTGCTAATAAAATAAAGTAAGTCACTTTTATTTGTATGGGAAATTGAGTATTTTATGTTATGTTCCTGATTTCTGAGCCAGAAACTAAACTAAGAAATAATGTAAAAAAAACTTTTGAAATTATTCCTAATTAATGTAATAATAATAATTAATTTAAAAAAAAATAAAATTATTAAATTTATTTTTAATAAAAATATAAAAGCAATCCCTCCGCTGCTCTGAACAGATTACATTATTATTCTTGAAAAGTGTAGTTTTAAATAATTTAGGTAATTTTTTTTATATTTTACTTAAATTAATTAAAAGAGCTCAAGTATCCCATATATAAAATAAAAATTTGTTTGTCCTAAAAATGCTTCTTATTTTCTTGTTCAAATAAGTTATTTCAAAGAAATATGTTTATTTATCGAGAAGAGTTGATTCGATTGGCCTAATTTTATTTCTAAAAAATTAGAAAATATGTTGAAAATAAAATTATTTGTTTTAATTAACTAAAAAACCGCTGGCAAATCATCTAGAAAATGAATAATTTACTTATGCTTCCACGTCTAGGAGTAAAAGACAAGATGATAATGATGATGAGTTTTGATATAATAAACATTCGTAAATCTACTTGAGATACAAAAAATTGCGTGTAGCTTCGCCGCATGAAGCTATATAAAAATACTTATGCATTAAAACTCCATTAATTTTATTTATAGAATAGGTACATATGAATGTTTTTTTTATCAAAATGAATAACATTTGTAGGTTTTATTTCAGAAAATCTTAAATCAGCATATTTTTTAACATCAAATTCCCTAATTCTTATCCAGGAAAAGGCAAAAGAAAATGAGTATATTGAAATGTATCCAAAAACTAAGAACAGCCGATTTAGATGAAAAAAATAAACAAATTACATTTTCTTCAGCTTTTAAAATCTTTAACGATTTTTCATCAAATTCCGTAAATTTTAGAATATCTATGAGATTCTATATAAATGAAGAATTAAAAGTAAATAATTTGTTCTATACATTAATGTACTCCGTCTTTATTTTGTACCCCTAAATGTTCGAATATTTTTCTAAATACAAAGATCCTGTATCTTTTCGCATAATAATAACTCAATAAAAAAACCCAAAAATTATATGCGAGATAAGAATCAAGAAGTGATCCATATACTTCAATATTTTAAATGGAAAATCGATGAAATAAGGATAAATTATTATTAATGTTTTATTTAAAAATGTTATCCGGAGAAAACTCTCATTAAAATTAAAAATTCCTATAAAAGTATATAAGGAAGAAGTGCTAATAAAAAATCTGTTTTATAACTTTTCCTCTTCTAAATGTATAAAATGTGTTCATAAAGAATATGATATTGTATATACATTTATATATAGTATATACACATCCCTTAGGTATTTAAAATATATTATACGCGTTAAGCTAATTTCTTTCATATTACAGTAATAAAATATTCAAGCCAAATGCGCGATGATAAGAATCTACTATATATTTATACAATAATTTATAAACATGTTAATTTTCTATGTACAGGCAATATAGATGCTAATAGCCAGAAAAATCAGAAAAATTAATATTTAATTTGTCCATGCTGAGCATAATATACGCATAAATCGCCTATATATTTAAATAACATATCGTGCTACTTACATATTTAATTATAATTACAAATGTTTATGTTATGTTTAATTTATATAAGTTTGAAACATCATTGCTGTTTCGAACATTAATGTCACTACTATATTAAAATAAAAATCCTAATTAAAATTAATTAAATAAATCACTAGAAAAAACGCCATTGGAATCCGAAAAAAAAATTAGCGTGAAGCTTTACTATATTATATTTGATTTGTAAACTACGAAGCAAAAGCACGTTTCTTTAAATGAAGTTTTTGTCGTTGTTTTTGGCATAAATAAAGGAGTATTTTTTATCTTTTAATATTTAACAATTTTTGTCTGTAAATGAATAAAAAAAATAAAAAAAAATAAAATGGTTGCATAAATTTTGAATTTTTTTATAATATGTATTAATTTGAGTATTTAGGGTTCCTCATATATAGTGTAAAATCGCCCTTCTCCCACTCCACCAAAAAAAAATGGCAGTGCGAACTGTTGACAACACTCCACATTTGATATGGACGTCAATGATATCCATGATATCAGGTAAAAAAAATAGTAATATGGTCCCTATGCAGTCCCTACGCTTTGCAGTAAAGATGATGATTTAATTATTTGAGGAGGAAATTGTATTTTCGAGCCCTGTGTATATTGTATATAATTTGTGACATAATTTTCTACATTATATAACCGCAATATAGAACCAAAACTATTTTCCTGGAATTTTCTTTTTAATTTATAAAAAAAATTACAGTTATTGTTATTGAACTTTTTGAATTGTTTGTTGTGTAGTGGCCGGTGGTCAATAATTTCTTGAAACTTTATTGTTTTTAATAGCTGGTATACGAGCTTTTTCATATATTTTTTTATGATAAATTAATAAGGATAGTCGATTTTGGAACTTTCGTCTTTAATGATTATGATTGTGATTGTGTCCCCTATATATTATACGTGTTTAAAAAATTTATGTAACTATTTTATTAAACATTTAATCTTCAGCTTTTTTTTTTGCAGCCTCAACGAAAAAGTCTGTAAAACTTTGCTTTTATAGTTTCTTAAAGCTAACTTAACCGAAAATATTAAATGTTCATTTTGACACTAAATTAATAATGAATATATAATAAAACTTAAAACTTTTAGATATAAGAGATTAAAGATTTTTTTTTTTTCATTTTATAATCCAATCAAGATAAAACGAAATAAATGAAAACTTTTATAAATTGATGGTGACTTTATAAATTAATGCTTTTTGTTTTATACAGCTGTATATACATATTTGTATAGGTATATAGCAAAGTGAAATAAAGTTTGTCGTCTGTTACTTTTAATAGGTTGGTTTTAAATATAATATAATATTATATAACAACTATAGATTAGAATGTTATATATTATGTAAGTCTTTTATGAGATAGTTGCACTTTGAATTATATACAAATACACATATAGAACGTAAAGTATTCGTAGTGCGAAATTATCTCGCGAAGTCATAAGACTATTTTAAGGACTTGGACAATCTCTTTTTCAAAATTCGTTTTGGGAATTTGTATTTAATAATATAGTTAAACATTGTGAGTTAATTTTTTGGTGAAAATCAAATGTATATGTGTGGTATATATACATTGAATGACAAACTGCTGTTATATATTTAATTAATGGCAATTTAAACCTAATAAAGTAACTCATCTGAAAAATTTAGTTATATGATTGCTCCGTTTATTTCTTTACTACTAGTCATCAGCCCCAACTTTTTATTGCCACTTTGTATTACACTATTTTTTTTAATATTTTGATTATATTGATAGAATTTGTATATATGGTCAACATTTAAATATGAATATTGTATATACATTATACATATTTATTACGTTAAGAAGGAGTTATAGGGTTAACTTTTTTGTATTTTATATTCTATAACTTTATAAAAGTTTTTTTTTTCTGTTATTTAATAGATTAAATTTACAAATTTATCAAGGAATTAATTTAAAAAAAAAACCTTTGCGGCTGGTCAATTATTGAAATAGTGAAGAAAGAATAAATTTAAATAATGTTAACTAATTAGATTATATAGTCAAACAACAATAAATTTTAATTGCGAAAAATTCATATATCGTTTTCTATAAAACATAAATGCGCCTTTTTCGCTAAATTGAATTTTTCTAGTATATTTTACTATGATTATAAACTCATATTGTTGAAGAGCAAAATTATTATCTATTTCTATATAGAACACATAGTACTTTATATAAAATATAAGTATATAGAATAAGTTGAAATCGTATAAAGAGAATATTTTTTTGGTGATACAACATAAATGCGATATTGTGTGCAATGGATTTTTAGGTGTTTATTTGATTTAATCTTGCAAAGATAATATAAAATTGAAAAAATATCTATAGAAAAAAAGAAAAATCCAATTTTCTTGGGTATTGTTAAAAAAAAATTGATTTTGTTGTTGTTGTATTTTACGAGTATATAACAATCCAAATAAGCCCTTTATACCTATGATTCAATCATACAATTGAATGCTTTTATTATCGACTGTTATACGTTCAATGTACGTAATAAACATTATCGTACATAGACGCATACATACATAGTATAGCTCTGGTATGTATTAAATATGTGACAATTTTGTGAGTAAATAAAAGAAATTACAACCAAACATATATAAGTAAATATTGATTTGTGTTTAGTTTTAAAATTATTGCACGAATACAATTTAAATATAAAAATTAGGTCATATTTGCGAGCATATATAATGTGATGTGACATATACACATAATATAATGCCCAAGGACATTACGCCTACATTATGCCTACAGACATATAATACCCAAGGATATAATACCCAAAGACATAAAACCCAAAGTATACTTTTAATGGGTTTTCACATTAAAATGTAAAAATATTATTTCTTTTCTTAAAATTTAAATTATAAATAAAGTTGTGGGTTTTAGATATTGTAACTTTGGGCCTTTTTCGGTTTTTAAATTTAGCCAATATTTATACTGATATATGTCTATTAGCGTTATGTCTGTTAAAAAACTAGCAAACAAATATAATATTTAGGATTTTAGATTTTATGACTTTATAACTTTAGGTGTATGCGATTGGACATAAGGATTATAATCATATCATAACATAACTGTTATGTTATGATTATAATCCCTAGTTACGATTATAATCATATTGAATTATAATTTGTTACCGCTGCAACTTTACAATATTATATAGATTCTTAGATTTATATGTGATTTTATATAACCGACACAAAATATCCAGTATAACTGAAAATACTAGTTTTTTTTAAATCAGTATCGATTCTTGTTGTTTCTGTAATTGCAAATTGTCATACATATATATTATATGTATAAATAGAAATTTATAGAAATTGTAACAAAATTCATTCAAGAATTTAAAACCAAAAATACCCTCTAGCCGCAAATCTTCCGGCACCAATGTTGTATTGGCGCAAAAACAAAATCATGATGAGATTTGCATTGCTTTTAGTTTGCTTATAGTTGCTTATAGTGTATTAATTCTACCAGACAGATTCTATCAACATATAAAAGCTTAAAGCTAAGACGATTTCTTCGTATATCGAAATAAATGTTGGTCTATTATATAGTTCTACATACGTTTAATAACTATATGTATAGATATACGCAATATAAATCTACTTATCTAAATATATTAGTTCTGAAATTGTTTGTATATACAGCTACCGTTACCATACACAAAGTTATAAATATTTTAAGTATACAGAATATAATATGTTTTGATACTCTAAATCCCACCCAGAAAAACGTGTAGTATCTTCTACCCTTAAAATTGCAAAATAAAAATGAGCAGCATTTTTTTTTTCAATTATAGTACTATACAGATATTATTTCTGATTTTGAATATATTATGCTATAGTACTTTAAGATTTTATATAATATTTTGTTTGTTCAATCAGTGGTGAGTACTGAGTATAGCTTATATATACATTATACAATATATCAGAATTAGAAAAAAACTAAACTCAGATAAAACTACAGATAATTTACTATTAGTTATTTAAACCACAGCTAAAACGAAGAATGTTAAAGAATGTTTTTTTTTGTTATTATTCTGTAATTTCAAATATATCAAAGTCTATCCCGACCCCTCATCACACAGTGTTTAAATTTTGAGTCTTATACCAACAAAAATATTCCAAAATGATCTAAATTTACAGAAAAAAAAATGTTGATCTACAACTTCTTCTCATTCAGTGATTTTTGCTAGTAATTTTATAGCTGCCCTGATAGACTGCACGCTACTGTAATGTATACATTGTACCCTAATAATATAATACCTTCAATACATATAAGGTAATAACTTATGGTATATTGTGCGGGTTAGATATTTGTACAAGCATAAGTAATATACTTTATATAACTAAAAGAAAACTTTTTAATCATCTAAACTAAATATTTTACTATAAAATAATAGCACCGCAATTACACGTATCGTCCGCATCAGTTATATGGGAAATACGTGTTCTTGCAGTAATAGTGATTTTAACTATCGATATTACTTTGTATATAATAAGTTTATGTTACATTGAAAGCTTCAAAAATTTCAAACTTTAATATAAACTATATATGCTTACTGTATATAACTTCGTATCATCCTGCCTTTATTTAAATTTTAAAATGTTTGCATTAAAAATATTATAAGAAAATATTTTCTTAAAGTAGATATACCTTACTGATATAGGGGTTTAGTTTCTCTATACACTCTGTTCATTGATGTTCAAAGCAAAAGTTAAAGCACACAATGATTTATCATCGTATCCTTTACTCCAAAGCGAGGGAGCATATGGACCATTTTATCCTTTTTTTCTACATATATCAGAGCAACTCGCACTAGCTATATTTTTTGGTGATCAGTGGGGGTTTTATACTATATGAGGAACACTCTATCTGTTGGTATCATATAGGCGGACCAACGGCTTTAAGTGATTGCCGAACCACTGCGATCACTTTTAATTTTTTGTTAAAAAACACCTGCGAATGGAAGGTGATTGTGTTGTTGTGAAATTTTTTCGACCCTACCGAGTCTCGAACCCTCTTGAACACAAAGTCGTGCCGCTATACCCACTGCTTCATACTGACTACAAATAATAACAAACAATGATTGCTTTGCGTATATAATATCCAATGAAGAGAGTACATGGCAAACATTACTCTGCTCGAAAAGCTCCCAAATGTATACAAAATAAAACCTCAATAATGAAGTTTATATGAAATAGGTATTTACGGAAAAATTATGAAGAATTTAAGGGTAAAAAATATATTTTATATATACTTAGTTTTGATTATATAGATGTTTATATAAAATTTTATATAGACTTACATAGTCTTTATAAAGCTATATATAGTCTATATAAACTGAATAAAACCAGTTTATTATATCTAGAACGATTGAACCATATATTATATTTAAAAAAATAATAAAGAAAACATTTTTTTTACAAATTGATAACCTTTTGAAAAAATTATCAATTATTCATTATTGCATGAATGTATAATATATGTTAGGTATAAATGTGATTTTGTCTATTCAGTCTGTCTAGCTAAAAACCTCTAAAAGCTACCTTATACAAATTATATATAGAACGATGGGTTTATAATAAAAGTATCTCAGTTTTAGAATTAAGAAAAAAGCTTGTTAAAGCTTTTGGGCGTTTTGTCATTAGGTGTTATGTCATATCCGCCAATTATGATATTGAATACAATAAATATTTTTCAATTTCTTTATTATAATTTAAATTTTATTTCGAAATTCGTTATAATAAATAAAGAAAAACCTTTTAAATTAAATGAACTTTATGTAAACAATACTTTATTATCTCAGATATATATAACTATAATGTTTGATAAGATAACAATTCAATAATAAAGAATTTATAATCTATTTGATATTTCTTTTTATTGCTCAATTAATTGTTGAATGGTAGTGAAAGTATAAGGCAGCTATAAATTTAAATTGTTATTCAATAATACCAATAATAATAATAATAAAAATAAGTCAGTACATTCAGTTTTTAATTGTTATAATTTATCTTATAAAGTGAAATATTTTTTTAAATTGGAAATTATATAAATAAATAGAAATGTCAGGCATTAATAACCCAATTCCAGTTTCAATAGATGATGAACATCAAATATCCACAATTGCAACCGATAATGGAGAAGCGGACAGACCTTCTTCGCAAACGGATGAATCCAAACAGTCTCCAAATACCAACTATACTGATCATCTAAACGTAAAAAAATTCTTTCTTTCAAATTTTTAATTGCATTTCTTTAATAAAAATGTGAAAGTTTCATACAATTATTAATCATGAGTTATTGAGTTTAAATTTGTCCTAATCGATCCTAAAAATAGATAAATATATAAATATAATAAAAATCTAATATCATTAGAAACGACCACCAAATAA
This sequence comes from Diadocidia ferruginosa, assembly GCA_027564275.1. NCBI lineage: Eukaryota > Metazoa > Arthropoda > Insecta > Diptera > Diadocidiidae > Diadocidia > Diadocidia ferruginosa. Next base: position 6,146 of record JANSTW010035561.1, on the reverse strand, counting down.
ATTTATTATAAATTTAGTTTTTAATATTTGGTATATTTTATCTAATATGTCCTATATACACCAACCACAGAAAATATACCACGAGAATTGTAAATAATAAGTTAACACTAAATTCATTCAATTTATAATATATTAACTAGTATATCCTATATTTATGAGTGTCGTCAAAAATTCAATTAAATATAAAAAATAGGAACTAAAAAACTTTTCCATAATATTTTTACTCTTTTCCTCATATTTACATTCAAACGGTTACATAAGACATAACACCCAAAGACATAACGCCCAAAAGCTTTAACCAGCTTAAAACCGCTATATAATCTATTTATGGTTTTTGTCATTGCTAAAAACTGCTTAAATCCGATAAAATTTCTATCCAAAAAATTATAAACGAATGTTTATATTTTGACTGCTATGTCGGTTTACAATTAGAAAAGGCTTGTTAAAGCTTTTGAGCGTTATGTTTTTTGGTACTATGTCATGTTACAGATTATACAAATTAATTCTCTATAAATTGTGGTTATTTTCAAGTAAATATAGCAAATATATGGTAATTTGGTACAAAAAATTATAGCAATAAAATCCTTTATCCTGAAAGCTTTAATTACAAAAAAATTCACCCCATTTTCTGACATTATTTGAATTTCAGCACAGTCTTATTGACGTAACTTTAAAATGTATAGTATAATTCTAATTTTATTTTCAGATAGCAAAGTATTTGAACCACAATAGTTATGCGACTAAAAAAACATTGGCCCAAGGAATGTTAGATTTAGCATTGCTAGCCTCAAACTCAGCTCAATTAAAATATCTACTAACAGTTGGCGATTCACATGAATTTTATACACTTTTATTACCATTAGTGATTGTATCGATTTGTTTACAGGTATTTATAAACTACATTATAATAATTAATTCCATCATGTATATTACAACTAAACCTGTACATATAATTTTTTTAGGTTTTACAAGTTGTTATTTGCCTAATACTGGGGTTAATATTGGATATAAATAATGTAGACGAACAACGTTCAGCTGACATATGTAACAATGTAGGTGTAGCTATTGTTAGTGTTATAGTTGTTATAAATATTGTTATCACGGCTTTTAATTTAAAGTAAATATTTTAAATATATTATGAGCTTTTATTTATTTTATTATTATATGAAAATTAATTCAAACGACCGTTATAAATTTAGAAGTATTTGAATTATATCAATATCATAGCAGATATATACTTAATTTAATAATAATAATTAATACTGAACAGTAACATGGCTTTACTTGATAAAAAGCATCTTTTGGTTAGAAAAGCGCCAATATTATTTTTAGGTTTAACTTTAAAGCTTTCTACATTTAGAATTGTTGCAAAACAAAGCTTATCTAGATGTGGCTCTTATGGTCTGCGCATTGGACGATTTGCTACTAGAAAAATCGTCGTGTTTTTTTAATTCATGTTTAATAATTTTTTATATGCACTTATAATCATACGGCTATTAAGTAACAATGTTTAATGAATACATTTTGATAAACAAAAGTTTTGAATTCATTATGTTGTTTAAAATATATTAGTTTTCATTAAAAATCGCTCGAAAAGTTTAGTCGCGTGCGATTTTTCATATATAAGCGCAATTTTTAAAATAAAAATAAAAATGTCGTACGCATACGCGCCTTGTCAAAGACAAAATGTTTCAAGGACTCATGTATATACCTATAATATGTTAAACCATAATATTAGCTTATTTACATATTATCCCTAAATAGAGTACACATTATTAAATGAATAAATATAAATATATTATTCTTATGTTTTCATATATACATTTTTTATAACTTCAACATTGAAAATCCTTTAATCATATTTTACATATAACCTCTAAAGGCGTGCTTTTTTGTATAGTTGATCTGCTCGAATTCTCTAAATCGGGTTTATAGTAATGATCTAAATATATTATATATTAATCCTTATGCGTGTGCATAATATTTATTTGAACCGGGTAAAGCAAACTGAAAAAAAACGCCTAGAAATATTTTTTATATATAATTTTCTTTTTAGAAGGTATAAGGATAATATATATATTATCAGATAAAAGAAACTCATTTTATAAACCTCAAAAAGCAAATGTATTAAAATATGAATAACATATAAAAATAAATGTTCTATGTATTATATTTTTATAAAAAAAAACTTTTGTTAATTTTTCATTTAAACTTTTCTGATATGATAAGTTGTTGAAGAGTCATACATATTTTTGCTCAGATAAATAATACCCTTAATTTTAATTTTAATCCTTTGAATTAAATTATGTTATTTAAACATATATAAGAAAACAAACATATATTTACATATAATAAAGCTAATAAAGTCCGTACAATAAGTAATAAATAAGGTCTGCTTTTTGTATGTAAAAGCTCAAAATTTTCTATAAATCGCCTAAAGTTATGTATAATTATTTAATAAAAAATATATGTTTGCAAAGCTTTGTGGCATTCCATTTAAATAGAAATCTAGAAACATTTGTCTGATTTTGTCGAAAGCTATACCACTGAACATATCTATGTGAGTTTTAAAGGCAATTTATATAATAAAACAAACTGGTCGATAAAAATTGGACATTGGGATTAAAAAGATTTTCGTTATGGGAATCTAATTTATATAGTTTAATGTCTTCCTTTAACATAAATTATAAGCTTTGCATTCTTGAAATTTATAAAAAATCCAATAATGATTTATAACAAAATAGCAATAAAAAATGTATAATAAAAATATATAAAATTTTCATCCTCTTCCAATGTACCATACCACCATTCGTTATCTAAAAATAGAACCTAATAAATCTTTTTTGCGACATTATATATTTGTATATAACATTACTAAAAGCTCTAAAATAAATGTGCTTTACTTTAGAATTTATTATTTTATTGTTATTATTATGGAGAAACCAGTAAAACCACTTTATTTTATGTTTACCTATATAATACACATTATTACATATATCTATAAATAATATGCTATTATGTCATTTTTATGCTATATTTAATATGTTTTAGTTTTTATTGCGTAAAACATATTTTGAATCTTACCATTAGATATACTTGCGTAACTCGCATGATTTCGGCATTTGACGGACATTGGTAAATGATTTTTATACATAAGTTACGAAATTCGTCACAGAGCTTACAGGTTTTCGTTTTTCATTTAAGTTTATATATATATTTTATAATACTGTTTGTATTCACGTAATTATTTTCTTATATATTTTATTATTTAATAAGCCTTCGTTTGATTTTTTTTTTCATCAAACTTATTTGATTATTTGATAATTACAGTTATTTGATTTGTGGCGAGGAACTTCCTGGTTTTATATCTGACATTGACAAAAAATATTTTTTTTTATTCTTATTATAACATTTTTTTTTATTCTGCTAAAAATCAGTAAATTTAAAGACAAAAAATCTTTTTGCGTTTTACCTAAAACTTTTTGGGTTACAAAAAATAAATATACGGGTGCGTTATTAAATATAAGCTTTATGGAAATTACTTATATGGTTTAAATTAAATCATTGCATAGTTTGTAAAATTTGTTATGGGTGTTATGTTTTTAGGTGTTAAGTCTTTTGTAACAGCCACATAAAAAACCCGAAATTTTCCGACACTTTTAAAGTTTAAAAGACAAGTCTTTAAAATAAGAATATTCTTAATTTTAAATAATTTTTATTTGAGACTAATAAAACTCAAATTGTTTGTATCTACATACCTATATATTTAAATTTTACAAAGGTTTTATCTGAAACAATTATTTTTAAGCAAAACCTTCTGTATAGGTACAACAATCGACAAGTTCTATGTACGCAGTACACATAAAGAATTATATACTTCAATATTAAAGATAAGACCTATATGTATATTGTGGAAGTTTCCTGTAATAAAACACAACCTATCGCACATTTCTTTAAATAGCGCATTAAAATGCTTTTTTTATTGTGAAATTTTAAAATGAAAATATTAAAAAAAAATAATAAAAAAAAACAATAAACTTCCATTTTATACTACTCTTTTTTCCATCTCTTACATTTTAAATTGTAAAAATAAACTTCGTTTATACAAATGCGGATGAATGCATGAATAAGCTTTTAATCTAAATTCACTTATGATAGAAGCATAACAATTTTACATTTTAAACGAGTAAAATGGATATTTTTTATGCGCTACTACGATATATAGGTACTAGTTATATTGCAAGTTATATAAAGTAGGTGTACCTATGTACCAAGAATAAATGAAGATAATTAAAGTTTAAAATGCTCCTTATGTATATAATAAAGGCAAAAAATAATAACTGAACGGTCCTCGCCATCTTATATATGAAAAATATAAAATAAAACGAAATAAATAGTCACTTAGAAAATAAATGAGTTGCCCATTCATTATTTCGTTACAGAGATTGGAGGAGAAGGCTTAACGTATATATATTAAATTCTCTATGCATAACTTTTTTGACGATTTTTTTTGTACAAATTTCTACATTTTATATTTAAATATGGTTGTCCATCCGTCCTCCAAATATCGGCTACAAGGAAGTTTTATACCAGTGGTCTCCAGGTCATAGATGAAAGTGGGCTCCCATACGATTTTTTTCTTAAAAGTAGCTCAAAAATATGAACATATGAGAAAGTTTTTTTTGCCAGTAGACACATTTCTGTAAATTAGAAATTGTATTACTTTCTTTGAATTGTTTTAAATAAATTGCCATCGTTATATAGATTACATATTGTTTGAATATATAAATTAAAAATATATGGAAGAAAACTTATAGATTCTCAGATTTATCTGGAATAACTCCTCCGGTACTCATAGAAATATTTTAAATTAATAAGCAATAATCTATTAGATTTGATAAAGAAAATATATTTCAAATTACATTTGTAGTACAAATTTTAATATTTTAAATATTTATTGATTAGTATGAATTCATACAAAACTATATACAATACGCACCCTAATATCTTAAAAATTTGCATTGTTATTATTTGTGTAATATTAGCATCCACCAGCATTTTATTAAAAAAAATCCAAATCAACAAAAATATTCTTTTGCCTGACCAGCATATTATATTCAAAACATCCATATACCATATAATAATATAATGTTTATTAAATCAATTTAATAAAGCTATATGTACTATAAACATAAATTTGAAAGCTACACTAAAAAACAAGAAAATATAAACTGAAAATATAAGGGTTGGTGTTATTTAAATTACCTTTTTACTTTTGCTTGCTTCACTTCGTCTATAAAAAAAATAGCAAACCCATTCAATAAATAGTATATACATTCTATTTTCCTGGGTTTCGTTCATATTACAGTCTATAATTTATAGAGCGCACTGCTTTAAACGTTTATAATATTCTATTTAATTAAACGTCTACAACAAAACAACTACTATACCCGCCGTATTTGTATTTGATTAAATTATGTTTTTTTTTTTGGGAAATTTTGTTCATTTTTGCAATATCTAGGGATGCTTGTTTAAATAAAACGATGAACAATTTTATGCGCATATATAAAATATATAACAGTTTGAGATCGGTGGTAGAGGGACCGACACCCATTCGGTTCCCCAATAAAAAAACAGATTTTCGCAAATAATAAAAAAATGGCCAGAGTAGTGACTATATAATTAAAACAATTCTTTGACTGAATTCGCCTAGTAACTCAATACTAAGGTACTGAAAAAAATCTAATAAAGCAACCATTATAATTGATCGATATTTGGTCTTTTCGTGCGAAAAAATATTTAAAAACATGACTGATATTTTGTATCTATATCGAATAACTCACAAACAAATTCTTACTCCTCACACGACTGAAATCAGCGTTCATTGATGATACCGATTGACATGGACTTTCTAACAGAAAGATACAACTCATAGTGTAATTCATCCACCATGTAACCACTCTAACAAAAAACGAAATTCCCCTCAGGCGACAAGAATATGACGGCGCAATTAATTTATTCGTTTTTTCCATCAAAATCTGTTGATTTTAAATTTTGAAAAAAATCCCCATAGTCCACCATTTTTTTTGGTCTGTTTTCTGACTATTTTAGTATCCCAGGAATTTGTTAGGGAATCGTTAGGGGAT
>JANSTW010035560.1:0-25991 GCA_027564275.1 Diadocidia ferruginosa | reverse complement strand
ATTTCGAAAAAATATGTTGATTCGGGGTATAAGACCTAGTCAGTCGATATGTTTGCCGGTGTACCATCACAGGCGACGTATTTCGTCCCAGGTGAGAACAGGATGTGTTACAAGGGCAAATACGTTTGCTGGTGTACCCTCATAGGCGACGTACGTGACTAGGATATACAAAAACCCTGTGATAACATTACGCGTGGGCATTAAAATAGAGATTAGTATATAGAGTTATAGACGTACATTGAACTTCGGTACAGGAAGAAAACGATGGAAAACATTTTATAAGCTTTGGAAAATAATAGTCAAATGGCGAAAATTTTTGGATAAGACTTCGAATAGACTTCGAATAGAGAACCAAATTATGCGGAACAAAGAATTTTGTCCATTGAAAAAAAAAACAAAATGAGAAAAACCATTAAAATTTCTAAGCAATTTTTTTAAATTTGATATTTCTTAAAAAAAAAGAACTTGTCATAAAGTAACATTTATATAAAATGCATCGAATTTAAAATACTCTTAAATTATTGTGATTCGCTATCATTTGTAAAAAAAACACAAAACATCCCAAACATGCTCTAAACATAAAGATACACCTAACAGCAATCACCATATAATTTTCAAGATCTCTTATTTGACATTAAATTGAACAAGTCCGCGCGATTGATGTTTATTATTAAAATCGCGCTAAACAACTATTTATACGTATATATGATTAAATGTATATTATGGTTAAATGTTATTTACAAGTGGAAATTCCTTGTTTGCATTTTCTTTCCTCCTCGCCAAATAGATAATAAAAATTATATAAATTATATAAGTAGAAGAAGAAGAAGTTATGCATTATACGACCAGGGTATAACGTTACAAAAATAAAATAAAAATATTTAAAAAATAAAAACAAGAAACAGAGAAATTTATTTTTTTATTATATATACGTATATATAAAGATTATCATTTGCATCATATTACAGCAGCTCTAATAGTATAGAAGAAGAAATATATCGATACACAAACTTCAATAAACGCTATCCCTCATTTTTTAAACCGTCATTTTATTACATATCCTTTCCTATTATACCTATCCTAACCTAATCTTAATGAAATCTAGTATTGCTAGAAAGAGATAGCTTATTGAAAAAAAACCCAAAGGTATAGGTTGAAACTTGAAAGTAATAGTTTGTCAACCCCCACTATTTTATAGCAAAATATGGATAGAATATTTGACAGAAAAAAACATAACCTAAAAAAAAGATAACGTAATAACTATAAATGTTATCATTGTTGCATATAGATTTTAAGATTAGGACATGTCAAAATGGGCCATTAGGAGCACAGTATAATAATAACCAGTATAGGTAGCTCTTGAAAATTTGACATACGATTTTATTTTCCTAATTTGAATGACCTTGATTTCATTGTATAGAGGCAAAATTCTGTTTGAGAAGATGGCCGACAATTTGGCTATAAATTTTGCGATTTGCAATGACTTTGTATAGATTAGATTTTGATTAAGACTATGCACTAAAAAACGATTTTTGCAAAAAGTTAAATTAAATTATATTTTTTTAATTATTTTCGAAATAATATCTTTGTACTTTTTAAAAGGATTTGATTACCTTTTTGTATATTATTTTTTGAATAAATAAAATCAAATGAAAAATATATGTGGGATAGCGGCTATTTAAAGTATATCGATATGCAGAGAAAAAAAATGCAAAAGAAAGCAAAAGTTTTGTACACATAATATTTTGCAAGTGTTATTATTATCAATAAGAAGAAATTAAATAATACACATTTATGCGGACAAAACCATATCATTATATTGTATTATAGCCACCTCAAGAGCCACTACACAGCACCCATCATCATCTCGTGTATTGTAATAAATAAATTTACAACTTTTATATACAAAATACACGTTTCATTTTCATTCAGTTCAATCAAAACCATATTAGTGTTCACTTGTTTGCCAATAATAATAATAATAATAATAATATTAATAATATTTTTTCCTCAACATATAACTTTATTATTTTTCATTTAAGAAAAATTGTTTAAGAAAATTCGCATTTTTGAAAGAAAAAAATTCACTTACTTACAACACCTAACTATACCAAAAAAAAAATCTTATTAAATTTTTCCGCATATTTTTCTGAGGAAAATTTTCCATTTCATATATGTGCGCCAGTGAAACGAATATTTCCATATAGAAGAAAAAGGGAAAAACTTTTTTTTTTTTTCAATAAATAAAATAAAAATATATCGAAAAGGAAAGTGATTACCTATATATTATGTAATACAATATAGGATTTGGTGAATCCTTCAATAAAATTCTCAGCATCTCATCCAATCCATCGCCCTTCTTTAAAATCAACAAGAAAATATCGAAGAAAATTAATATTGATATTTTTCGCTTATGTACAACAACTTCCATATACCAGCTAGCCATCCTTATTATAGGAAAAAAGAAGAAGAAAAAAACTAAATATTAACGAGAATATCAAGAATATAATATAAACCAACTCTTGAGGGTGATTTGAAATGAAGTGATAAGAATTTTTTTCTGTGATATATACAATTTTATTGAACACAGTTGTATAACAGTCAGATAAATTGAAAGAAAAAGAAAGTTTTTCACATTTTGCGCTGGAAATTAAGGATGCTATTTATTAGTGTAAGTATATAAAAAATAATTTATATAAAATACATCGAATATTTATTAATGTTGATCGTATAACAAGTATCGATAACGAAATATAATATAAATGTCGAATCCTATATTTTTGCGCTATCAACTTTGATATGCCGGATAAAAACTTTGTTATACATAATACTTATATATAGTTAACGAATAGTTTATTTGTTTTACTAACTACTTTATTCTCTTGTTATAAACTTCTTTCACTAACGAATGATGTAACAAAAAAACATATTTTTACATCATGAGATGTGGACAATAGTTCTGATGCCATATTATAACTTCTAAGTAAATATGTTTGTATATATGTACACTAATCAACTCAAATTGCTCCTATATATTGATTTTACAACTTACGATTGTTAACTATAAATATATATTTGCATTTCAATTCATATGCTAATGGATAAAGTTGATTTTGTTGCAAAATATAAAAATGAAAATGTTCTCGAATTTAAAGAAATTTATATAAACAGCTATTGGTAGTGATGGAAACAAGGACATTTTTTAGTACCAATTAGTACGTTAGCTAGTGATGAAATAATTTTCAAAAATTTATTAAGTATTGTATAAAAATAGTCTGATGATGTCTATGTAAATTAGACGAAACGTTAAAGAAAAATACGTATACCGTCTATTTATGGACATTAAGACTGCTTAGAATAATTCAAAAATACATTAATTTCGGTCTCATCAAACATTACATTTATAAATTTAGCTATTGTGGTTCCCATTGCTGGCACTCGCCGATGTTCCACCTGCCGTCAAAGAAGATCAAAATGAACAAAAACCAAATGATTTGACCAAAGATTCGATGCAACAACAAGCCGTTAGTATTATTCCCTTCATCACACAAGAAATATTCCAAATCATTTTTATTCTAGGAAATGCAAAAATACCTCTCCGAACTACGGAAACCCGAACCCTATGACATGGTCACCATGAACAAATACATTAAGGCCTACAGTCAAAATCACGAAAAATATCAATCAATTGAGGAGCGAAATAGTGACGAAATTTCCCAACAAAATGACGAGCAAAACTCGATAAATGTTACGAGGAAAATGGATGAGGAGCCAGCTGCGCCAGAAATAATACGCTTTGAGTTGGCCGACGCACGCGTTCCGGATAAAGAACAATTGAAAATTATCGAAAAGGGTAAAGAGCGTAAGCTGCGGAATGCTCAAAATGAGACCAGTGTTAAAGTGAAAAAAGACATGTCAACGGAAGAATCAATTTTAATACAAATAAAGCATCCAAAATTGGCCGTTCCCAATTCGCTGCCGCAGCAACACGGTAAGCAAAATGAGAAGCGGCTCAAAACAATGCAAGAACTTCCGATTAGCGTTCAAAAAGCGATTAGTTTAGTTATGCAAAAAGAAAACGACAAACTGTATGGTACAAATAGAGCAGAGAATAAGGTCAGTTATGTGCCGAAAATAATGGAAAAACCATGGTGGTCATTGGCTCAACATAGCAACGAGAAATTTAAACCAATCTATGTGGCTCGTCATCAGGTTCACGCACAACCAGTAGTCCTAAAACCAGTGCCATACTACAGCAATTACATGCCTTTGGCAAATTATGCCAACTACCCGTATGTTCAACATAAATTGCCAAAGATTAGTTACTTTAGTCCGGCACAACCCTATCAATTTGCATATGGTCAGCCTACAGCTGCACCCCCATCGAACAAGGACAAATTCGAACAAGAATCGAAATTATTTTTGGAAAATGATAGTCAACCGTTCAAGATAGAAGTACCCGATAAAAATGCGGTGTTTACAGAAAATGAATCCTTCAACAATGAGGCCAACATTCAAGATGCCCTGTCTTCACTCATCGGGCAACAACCATCCGTACAGCTAAAAGGACTAAACGAACTAATTCAGCTACAAGATCAATTAGCCGCAAAAATCCGTCCACAAGACTCAACGGCACCGGTTCTCTTTCCACTGGGCGCTCGTCTACCGCGGCCACGTCCATACGCCAACAAAACAATTTCCTTTTTAAATTCAATACAACATCCTGACTCAACGGCAAAACCATATTATCCAGAGAATTCCACACCGCTGCCACCAATCTCACTAACCGATTTTAATAAATTATACAAAAATGCAAATAATTTAATTCCATCCTCGTCGCCATCCTATTTCATCAAGGATCACACGCCAATAACAGAAGAAGAACCATTAGACGAAACAACGACAACAACACAAGAACCGTTAATTATTCATGTTACACCATCACAACAATCAATTTATCATCATCATAATTACAATCATCAGCATCATCCACAAATATACAATGATAATGATGTTGTTGTAACAACAGCCAGACCAATTAATGAATTTAAAGGATTTGACGATTTGACAAAATATCAACAGGAAGATGTAAGTTTTCTTTTGCATTTTTTGTATTTTATTTTATTTGAGAGGGTTAACTAAACAATTCGCACTTAAATTGACATCACTTAAAGTGTGCTCAAGGGTCAATACTAAGTTTAAAAATTTTGTTAAAAGACTTACTTTGATATATTTACTTTTGTCGAATTTAATCAATAAATAAAAAAAAAATCAAATTAACCCATTATCGCCCAATTTTTTGTAATTTGAATTTATTTATCAAATTAAAAGAGGACTAAAACAACAAATTGAAATTTTCAAAAAACTAACCAAACTTAATAAAACAAAAATTATTTAAAAATATGAAAAAAAACGTGCCATTGCTTTAATTCGATTAGTTAAGAAGCTGGGACATATTGTGTTAAATTAAATAAATTGAAATTAAGAAATAAATTAATTAATTTACAAAAATTTAATTAATTTAAAATACAAGAAATTTCGGTATTTATGTGCCCAGAATTTTTTATATTAGCCCCTTTGCTTTTGAGCTCAAAGCCACTCGAGAGGCTTTCAATATTTCTTTTTCCATAAGGCAATTTACGCAGTAGCGTAGATTTACCGACTTATTAGACTACATATATGTCTTCTACAATTTCAAATATAATATAGTTTAATTAATTCTCATTATTTCTTATCAAAATATTAATATTATATAAACCACAAATACAATAATTTTGTCTGTTAGTATTAAGAGTCCAAGGCGATTTAGCTTTTAGTAATCTCAAAAATATTGGCCGCAGGATTTTTTTAAATCATTTCTTATTGAGCTCTAATACGCTATTTAATTAAATTAAATTAAAAAAATATATTTTAATTTAATTAAATTAAATTTATTTAAATTTTATTTTATATTAAATTAATTTAAATTAAATGTAATTTAAAAACGACTCACTCAAGCGAATTATATAGAGTGTCCTATACAGTAGCACTTACAAAACGAAAAAAATACCTCGCTTCGGGCTTTCGTATAGTGGCCATACATAAATAGAGATATATAGAAAATCTTTTTCTTATTGGAAAAGTTTTATAAATGCGAAAAATAAAATTTATTATAGACGATAGAAACTTCAAAAAGATAAAGATTATATTATTTAATATAAATAATACTTGAACGATATAATAATAATATCAGCTATGTGAGACTATAGAGGATTCTGCCAGGATACCCACTCAATATCAGCTGTATACATTATGTATAAATATTATATAGGTGAAGCTTTCATCAAGTACATGATTTTATTACATAAACAAGATAATGACGTTATGCGAATTATATTTATATATTAAAATGTATACAGTGAAGGCAAAAGAAATGGGCACGACTGTTAAATAATAAAACGGAGACTGAAGAAATCTTAGCAAACAATTTCAGGAAAATTCGTTTTTCGGGACGGGTAATGTTTAGTTTTCTAAAAATTCAATTTTCAGGGGTTCTAAAAATGTTTTAAAGAAAATTAATTTTTCAGAAGGGTTCAAGATCAAAATCTTGTAAATTTTAGGGAAAATTCGTTTATCGGGACGGGAATTGTACAAAACTAAAAATTTCAGGATAAAATAGTTTTCTAAGATGATTATGATTTTTACAAAATTCGACTATTTAGAATTTTGTAAAAATTTCAGGAAAATTGGATTTTCAGGAGATCTAAGAGTCAAAGTTTTATGAACGTTTTAGAAGAAATTGGTTTTCAGAATAAGGAGACAGTGGGTCAAAGTTTTGTAAATTTGAAAGAATATTCGTTTTTCGGGACGGGTAATGCTTAGTTTTGTATTAATTTCAGGAAAATTGATTTTATCAGTCGGGAAGTTGAGTTTTTGAAAAAATTTCAGAAAAAATTATTTTTGGCCAAGGTTAAGGTTATAATTCGTTTTTCAGAAAGGCAGGGTGAAAGTTTTGTAAATTTAAAAGAAAATTAGTTTTTCTCAGACGAATTATTGGAAAAATATCAGAAAAACGATTTCTGGCCGTTACTATGAGTATAATTAGGTTTTCAGAAGATTTTGTAAATTATCAGAAAAATTTGGTGGTTAAGGTTTTGTAAACAATTCAGTAAACATTCGTTTGTCGGGACCTGATAGGGTCAAGTTTTGTAAATTTTAAAGGAAAATTCGTTTTTCGGAAGAGGTAGTCGAATTTTTGTAACAATTTCATTTTCCGGCGATCTAAGGATCAAACTTTGTGAATAATGTGTTAGGACAAGTCTAACACGCCAAAAAGATAGTTTGTAGTACGTTGTTCGAATTTTGGAATATTCGAGGTATAAAATCTGGGTTTTAAATGAAAACTTGACACTGAAGGGTCTTGGGTCGAAATCGCTGAAAAGTATAGATCTTCTATATTTTTAGAGTGTTAAAACTCTAAATTTTTAGGGTACGCTTTGGCTTTAGACATCACTCATCAGTATGTCGCGAGGATTGTGCAAAAATACTTTCTAATTTTACAAGCTGTTTAACTAGAAAGGCCATCACTGTAATTCTCTATATATCAATATAACCATGTAAGATGAACCCATTAAATCTAGAACTATATAAGTTATATAGTATTTGTGTTCACAAAGTATAATTTAATATACGATATAGGCTGACTGATATTATTATTATTATTGGTATATTCCCACATATAATGTTTATGATTAATTACTTAAGTTGTTGTGTGTGAGATACACAAATAACATATTATACACAATAGAATAGCTGATACCTATTCGCAAGAGATATTCCCATATATAGAGTATAACGATATTCGATTATAGCCAAATAACTCGAGTATTATGTAGCCCAGAACAGATCCATCTATCTTATCTATACATGAGTTGATATGGTCTTGGCATTTTTTTTGTTGTTGTACTTATAGGAATATTATTAAGGAATAGTAGAGTGTCTATATATATTTTAGATGTGCTAATATTCAATATTGTAATTATTTATGGAAGGATCGAAGGTAATGTAGGCTAACTTCTCTGAATTTTGAGGAATTAAAATTAAACCAATGAATGACTAAATAGAGTGAAATTTTCAGGTTAAATGAAATATGATGAAAACCATGGTATCAGATGGAAAAAGAGTAAAATTGGTCTTATGCTACCTCGCTTTGGAGTAAAGGACACGATGATGATGATGATGATGAAATACGACTGAAGTACAAGTAATTTTCCAAGAGTACATGAGAAAGCATTAATACAAGTACTCAAAATTAAGGCTATAGAGTGAAATCCTTTTACTCATTTGAGTGAAATGTGTTTAAAATAAAAGTAGTTTTCCAATAGGTAATTGGAAACCCTTATTCGAATGATCATATTTCAGATATATATAGCACTGATAAAAAATTAATTAGTACTTTACTGATGATTTTAAAATTGTTCCGTGCTTGTAAAACCACTCATATTCCAGTCATATTTCACTCAGAAGACTAAATATTGTTCACTGCAACAGATTAGTACTGACATGAAAGTGAAATTTCGTGGTTCAGAAATCTTATATGAAATATAACTTAATATTTAAAAATATCTATTTAAAAAAATTGTCTCACATTTTTAATATATTGAGTTATTTAATTTAGACAAAATTTTTAAAGTATATGTCCGCAATGAATTGAGATAGATTGCAATACTTTTGATCCATCAATACATACATTTTATTGGATTTACTCTACACATATTATATCGGGTAATGGAAAATTGGAAAATTTCTTGTATATTATTATACAATATATTCTAGTTAGTTTTAGATCAAAGTGTCTTTAAAATATATATACCAAAGCCTTTTCTCATCACTTCTATATAGTTCTTTATATCGCACGATACAAAGTATATACATATAATGTTGGTGTATGGCAAGGTTTCCTGATGGCTCCAGCGTATGTGTATATATGGGAATTTAATTTAAATTTTCCATACATTATACAATGTTAACATATAAACACTCTTCATAATATAGAAATATATATCTGCATAGATGTGTAAAAGGATCTATACAAACATATATTATATAATATAAAGGATAAACTCACTTTAATTTACTATATAATAATCTACAGCTAGATATATCTATAACTCAGGGACGAATATGGTATTGATGCGGCCTTTATATTTATATATGACACATGCTTCCCTATAACCATAGATTTTTAACAATTTGCTCAAATTTCATGAAAATTTTAACATTCTCAGATAAAATTTTAGAAAAATGTTCAAAACTTTTAATGAAATTGTACGAAAAATTATTGAAATTCAATCTATAAGTTTAATTTTTAGATAAAAAAATTGATGAAATTTCAAGAAAATCGAAAAATTTTATCAAAATCTAAAAAAAAATTACTTAAATCTGATGAATTGCAATCAAAATCTTATGAAAATTTACTTGAATCTGATGAAATTTCATAAAAATCTAAAGAATGTTAATCAAAACCTGAAATTTTATAAAATCTGATATTGCTTGTGCGCAAATCTGATAAAATTTCATAAAAACCTAACAAATTTTAATCAAAATCTGATGAAATTTTACTTGAATCTGATTAAATTTCATCAAAATCTTATGAAAATTTACTTAAATCTTTTGAAATTTCATGATAATCTGATGAATTTTAATCAAAATCTGATGAAAATTTTCTTAAATCTGATAAAATTTTACCAAAATATTTCTTGTTAAATTTCATCAAAATTAATTTCTTCTTGAAATCTCATGAGATTGAAAATTTGATGAAATTTTAATCAAAATTTGAAGATATTTTACATCATTCTGATGAAAATTTACTTAAATCTGATAAAAAAATTAAAATAAAATTTAAATCTGATGAAATCCTATTTTGCTGCATTTTTATGAAATTTAAATTTTTTTTTTTTTTAATTTTCTGAAATTTAATGAGAATCTCATGAAATTGTAATCGTTTGATTTTAATTAAAACTTCGATTCAAAAATATTTTTACTCAATAAAATAATCATGAATTCCATTTGCATATATGTACTTCCGGCATAGAAAAATGTCTACGCTTCGTGCCCATATCTACATACAAAACATTGTATAAAACAAAAGGAAAATTCAAACATATAAAGCTAAATATATGTACGAAGCGATAAATAGATAGATACAGAGGAGCTTAAGTAAATATATGTTAGAAAGCAATTAAAATCGTCAGTTTTCACAGTCATTCATGGGTGGCTTTGAACTTGGTCTATTTAAAACCACCGCATATATACATAATGAAGATATTTATACAAAATTTTATTATTATTATTGAATAGATTTTGTGCCGTTTAAAACTTATAAAGTAAAAGTTTATTTTTTGTTTGGTTATTATGTATAGGTATATACACGTAAAACGTTGAGTTGAGACTTGAGAGGATGTTTGTAGATTTTTAATAGAAAAAAATTGCAAGAAAAAACTTCACACAAAGATGTAAAATTTACAATTATGTGACATTGAGCTGTTTTTATGACTAAAGATATGATGAAAAAATGGAAAATGAATAGCTGAGCTGTTATAAACTATATATATATATAGAGGAGGGTCAACGGACTAAATATTTTATATAACATGGCTTTCGTATATACTTGTCTAGTTAGATGCTGTATAGTTTTTTGTCGAAAACACATATCGTAAAATTGTTTACATCAGAAAAACTACATAGTAATCAGTGGCGAGCTGTTGATTTGTAATTCAGGAAATTTTATTAACTGTGACTTTAGAAAATAATAGTCAATAACCTTATGTTAAAATTCTACACGAATATAGCAACTAAACACATTTTGTGGGGAAAAAAAGACATCAATTAGCAAGCTAAACTGTACTATCGACAAAATAACAGATTTAACAGTCCGCAATCTGAAAATTTATTCCCAGATAATCCAGTTTTACACATATGTCAAGTATACGCGTCTTTGCTCAGATATATTTTTAAAATATATTAAAATTTGTGGTTTATTGCATTTAAAAGGCCATGATTCTTAAAAGAATTGTAAAATTTATCAAGACATGAGATTCAATTAATTAATGTTGTTCAACAATAACATAAATTTTTACCTCTCGCCATTGACATAAATACATGTGAATTTAAGCTTAGTTTTATTTTATTTTTATTTTAGATATTTTATTGCACTGTTTTTCTCTTTTAAGTTTTATATAAATAGAGAAAACACTGTGCACTTGCACAGAAGGATACGGTAGTTGTGGAATGACTTTACAAAAAACCGCTGAAGTGTTACTTCGAAGCGCCTTCTTACCTTCTGAAAACATTTCCATTTTTCCCTGTAAATATTTTTTTTTAAGAAATTCCATTAAAATATTGAAAAGATAAAATTTAGCATTGTGGAAAATGTTTTTTTTAATTTTACCAGCAACAAGAGTTGACGAGACCTTGTGTCCAATATATACATTATACAATATACATATAATCTAGATAATAAGAAAAATCAACGCTTTTCTTCGTTTTCTTCTATAGTGCTGCTTTTTAGCAAATAAATTATAACAAGATTGGGTCAATAAAAGATGTGGTCGTGGGGTTTCTGCGTTTCTTTCAATTTTAGTTTTTCCCTTAAAATTTCTTGGTTGTAAAATTATTTAGTGTACAACCAAAAACTATATAAAAATTTATCGACATAAATAAAGTTTATTTTTGTAATTGTGGCGTTTTTTTTAATAATAATAAAATAAAATTATTGTCACGATTCAATGAGTATTATAGTGAATTATTTTAAAATCTAAATAAATGCATTTTTTTACGAAAACAAATATTTCAACATAAAATCGTACACACATCACATGCCATTACAAACGATTGAATTCTTCCATATGACTAGAGCTTTATGTAGATAATGAAAACTCTTCTCTATTTTTTGTTATATGAAATTTTATTTAAATATTTTTATTTTTGTTGAACGAAAAAAAAGTCAAAACAAATATAATTTACTCGAATTTCGCTAAAAAAAAGGTTTTAATCAGAAATTTATTAAGCGCCAAATTAAAATAAAAAAACACACAATTTTTTGGTACTATTAAAAAATGATTGATGAAATTTGACAAGAGTTGGTAAAGTTTATGGTCAAATTGATATAAATTTGATGAAATTTAACAAGAGTTAATAAAGTTTTTGGTCAAATTTGATGAAATTTAAGAAGAGTTGGTAAAATATTTGTCCCAATTGAAATATATTTGATTAAATTTAAGAAGAGTTGGTAAAGCTTTTGGCCAAATTGAAATATATTTGTTAAGACTCTGTAAAATTAAGATTAAATTAAAATAAATTTGATAAAGTTTGTTAGTTCTTTGTCAAAATTAAATCTTTGACGCAATTTTCAAGATTTGGTAAGGTAATTGTTGAAATTAAATTTAATTTCATAAGACATTTATATATACTTCATACAATTTGACAAGATTTGGTAGAATTATTGGACAAAATTAAATATATTTGATCAAATTTGACAAGAATTGCAAAAATTGTAATTAAATTTAAATATATTTGGTGAAATTTAATTTGACTATATGACTTGGTCAAATTTAAATATATTTCATAAAATTTTACAATATTTGGTAAAGGTTTTGATCAAATTTAAATATATTTGATGAAATTTAAGAAGAGTTAGTCAAGTTTTCGGTCAAATTGAAATATATTTGATGAAATTTAACAATAGTCGGCAATGTATTTGGCTAAATTGAAATATATTTGATAAGACTACAATTCGGATTAAATAAAAATAAATTTGATAAAATTGGTTAGATTGGGTTAAGTTTTTGGTCAAATTGAAATATATTTGATGAAATTTAAGAAGAGTTAGTAAAGTTTTTGGTCAAATTGAAATAAATTTGATGAAATTTAACAAGACGTGTTGGTAAATTTGATAAGATTTGTTAGTTTTTTGTCATAATTAAATATCTTTGACGCAATTTTCAAGGTTTAGTAAAGTTTTTGGTCAAATTGAAATATATTTCATAAAATTTGGAAATATTTTGTAAAGTTGTTGGTCAAATTGAAATATATTTGATGAAATTTAACAAAAAGTGGATAAGGTTTTTGGTCAAATTGAAATATATTTTATGGAAGGGGACATTTTTTGTTAAAGTTGTTGGTCACATTTTTATATATATTTCATACAATTTGACCAGATTTGGTAGAATTATTGTACAAATTTAAATATATTTGATCAAATTTGACAAGATTTGATAAAGGTTATGCTCAAATTTTAATATATTTGATGAAATTTTCAAAATTACTAGAAGTTTGATCAATTTAAAATAAACATATTTATAAATTGTCGCTTACACTATAAACGATTTATTGCAAAAAATATATCAAACACAAACCAGAATAAATATATATAGATCACTCAATCCAAAAGGCAATAAAAAATTCAGATTCTAAAAAAAATATTGTGCGTCCACAAATATAATAATTTTATCATCATTTTATGGAAAAAATGAAACTATTTACTAAAAAAAACTATATAACATTTTTTTCCATTTCAGCTCCAGTATGCTTCAGGATATGCATTTGGATATCGTGTTCGTGATTTCCATACCGGAAATGATTTTGGTCATACACAGAATCGTGATACAGATGGCATAACAAGAGGTGAATATCACATTCTGTTGCCCGATGGACGAATACAAAACGTACGTTATACGGCTGATGAAAAAGGATTTCATGCTGATGTGAGCTACGATAGTGCATCGGGTCATTAATTAAATTTAAAAAATATATAGAAAAATATGAAAAATATATATAAATTTTTTTGAAACGTTTTCAAAAAAAATAGACCAAATTATTGTATGAACAGCTAAATAAGCTGCTGCATAATAAGAATCACGTTTCTTTATACAAATATCGCATAGCGAATAAGCAAAGTGGTGCGGAGAATATTATGGCTTTTTCTATATATATATAGCACAACGAGATGAAAAAAATGGGTAAAATTTATTATTTATTTTATTAGATTTAAGAGAAATATGAATAAGTTATGTAGCTATCTTTATAGTTTGTTTCATGTATTACCTAGATATAAGTTATATAAATATTATAAAAGTGCAATTTATCACGTCCTTTAAAAAAAATATAATAAATTAGTTTTTAAGAGAGAACGCCATTTTTCCCATCGCATGTACAAAATCAGAATTTGTGTAATTTTTCTCGTTCTATATACATACGAGAAGAAGCTTTGACAAGCAAATATTATATATAGATAAAGTTGAAGCATTTATAAAAATTTAAATAAATTGATTTTGTAACACACAAGATAGTTTAAAAAAATTTAAATGTTTTAGTATAAAATAATATAGTTTTTAAGCATAAAAAGCATTATAATAATATGAAGCTGAAAGCGCATGTGAAAAATAAGTGAAACTTAATTTAATGTTTTTTTAAATTTAATATTACCAAGGATTTAAATTCGAATGAATTCTAAAATTAATCTAACAAAAAATTTATTCGAATTTAAAATTTCATTAGTATGCATAAAACGAATTTCGAAAATTTTGACATATAAAGAGTTTGTGGTTTCACTTATTTTTCAATTAAAAAAAAAATTGTCAAAGACTCACCCGATATACAATTCGTGTTAGCGCACACAGCTGCTGCTAAAGATGATTTTTTTTTATTTCGGTTGTTTTCCATAATATAACTGCGAAGACACTTTGAAGATAATTGTTGACATCAGATAATTTATAACACTTTGAAGATAATTGTTATTTTTTTGTAAAAAAAAACAATTTGAACCTAAGGAATAAATTTAATATAAGTATGTATAAAATATTCACATTTTTTTTTTGATCGTGAGTGTTTTAAAGACCAATTTAAAAAAAAATCATTTTGATTTGATAAAATAAATAGTAAAACAAAATATTTTAAAATATGTGACCCGCAGACTTTTTTTTAGACACAAAAAAAGGAGACATATATTAAATATAGGTGTAGTTTAAATTGAGCTTAAGGTTTTTAATTTTAGATTGTTAAGTGTTAAATTTCTTATAGTATATTGTTACATATGGATACATTTTTTAATTGTTATATTGTTATCAAATTATTTAGATCAATAAATTGTTTAAAAAAATCGTAATATACAAACAAATTTGTTTTTAATTATATTCTGAGACAAACTACTATAGATTTATCTGTAGCGAGCATTGATTTTGTTTTATAGTGGGCAGATAAAAAATATTCGCAGCATTATATACGAATTTATGCATGATAATTGTTAGATTTTTAAAATTTTATTAACTTTTTTTTGACATCAAAGGTGGAGTGTTGTCAGCAACAAGAATTCTGTTGAGATACAACAACTTAATAAGTTTAATAGTTCCTAATATACGGTTGTGTGAAATGACAATTAGTATAAGACAACTCTGTTATTTCCAATTATCAGGCAAGCTGTTCAAAGCTTTTAGTCTTCGATTGTTTTTCACTGCTAAAATTGACCATTTTTCATCGCAGTTACGAGATTTTTACAACATATTATGCCGTACAGTGTACACAATTGTGAAAAGTGGAACTCGACGTTTATTGAATACGACGATATGTAGATTTAGATTTTCTTTAGATGTTTTGAGAAAACACAAAACTCGATATATTTAGTTTAGAAAAAAAAACGATTCAAAATCACATATTATAGCAGTTCTGTATATTAAACCTTTATATAAATTCAATTTCAATGTTCTATATAGGTACAACAGAATCACATTTTATTGCTCTGATCTATAAAATGGAAAATTAATGATGTTTGATGAAATAAAATAAAATAAGAAGACTGAAGTAAAAGAAAAAAGATTTCATATATACAAATCTAACTATATATGCATATAAGTAGAGGAAAAGTACGCGAGCAAAAAAACAAAGTTTCTTTTCCATATTATTACGTAATAAAACTTTGCATTTTGCAGCTGTTTCAATATAATACAAAAATTCGTTTTTTACAAAACCAAACCATATTGAATATCTTCGCACACATATCCAAAATTCCTAAAATGTATATATAATTTTATATAATATATGTACAATAAATATACACTGAGAGAAAAGATATGTTTGAGCAGCATAAACAAACTAAAGAACTAATTGTTTCAATATTTTTTTAAGAGCCGTTGAAATTGAATAAGGGTTAATCATATTGTATGAAACCCGCTCATTGGGCCACCAGTTAAATGATCTGAGCGAGTACCTGACAAGACAAAACTCCACCATTGATATGTTTATCAACGAAAACCATGGGATTGGATAGAAAAAAGTCTAAAATGGTCAATATGCTCTATCGTTTTGGAGTAAAATACACTATATGATTGGAAATAGATGGTTTAGCTTTTACTCGAGTCATAGTGAAAAATGTAGAAATTGTAGTCTCTTTGAGGCTTTACTTGTAATCCTTGATACTTGTATGTATTTCTTTTTTGAATCGCTTTTTAGTCTAATTTCCATAAAAAAAATTGTTGACATATATTGGCAAAAAACTTGTGTTTTTTCTTTCAGTACATTTATCAACGTTTCACAAATAAATACTTTTGAAGTGAATTACCTAAAGTATAGGCAATATAATATATAGAGGTACATTTCAAATTTGAATATAATTTTTTCCCTCATAATACTCGCACGTATTTATATACAATATCTTGGTCTTTTTGCATAGAATTCAAGAAAGAAGATTTTCTTGTTGAAACTATATAGTTGAATTCGAGCAAAGAATGATTTTTTGTAAAATGTTTAAAAAGATAAGGAGAGGTAACTAATTTTAAAATTTCAAACAAAGAAACAAAACGAAAAATTGATTAGAAATATCCATTAAAATGATTATAAATTGTGTACACCCGTACACCGAGTCTATATAAGTCTTGAATTTTTTATCAGATTAGCGGTGTAAAATGATATGGTTATACTGTCGCTATACACCTCATATTATAGAGTTGATTTAATTGACGATTTATTTATTAATTTTTAAAATATTTTGTGCAAGAATTTTTGGTTGAAGGAATGTGACATCAGGCACGAAAACTCTAAATATATGAGTGAGAAAAACTTTGGTTGCTGAAAAATTCTCGAGGTGAGGAAATTTATGTGAGAGAGAAAAAAAAACTGAAAAACTTAAGAAGTTTATAAGTGCAATATCATACAGAAGAGAGAGAAGTCAATATTTTGATTTGAGACTGTTATGGAAGCATGGCATACATGTCATAAATGAAATATTCGTCACTGCAAGACGCAAATTACTTCTACTTTTAAAAATCAATCTAATTTGGTACATGCAAAAAAGTCGCAAATTGATACTTTCTGAGATCTACCCGATCTATTTGGTAAGTCTAATAATAATATGACAACAATTTTAGGCAATTCTTGTGGAAGTTTTGTGGAAGTCTTGAAAGTATTTGAAGTGTTTATTGTCTTATGAAAACATTTGAAGTTTTGAAAGTTTTAAGTCTGGAAAGTGATGAAATTCACAGGAGTCTTATGGAAATCTGAGAATTCTGTAGAAAGAAGTCTTTAAAATTTTATAAAAATCATGATAATCTTAAAGTTGTTTTTTGTAATTCTTAGAAGTCTTGAAAGTCTTTTCGTAATTCTTTTGGAAATCTTGATTAGTATACAAAATCATGTAAGTTAATTGAAAATAAATGGCTTGAAACGTTGAAACACTATATTATCATATTGTGTGGAAGTCTATAGAATTCTGAAATTCTGTTCTTATAAGTCTTTTAAATCTTATTAGGCAATATTAGGTGTCTTGGTGTCTTGCAAATCTTGAAAGTCTTTTGAAAGCCTTGTAAGTCTTGTGTAAATCTAGACTTAGAATTTATGGAAATCTATTGAAATTAGAAATGTCTTTGAAACAAAATTCTTGTCATGTAATCCTCGAAAGTAACTAGACCCTCCTTATTTGTGCGCACCTGCTTTTTACCATTCGCATTACATAATGTACTGCCGGAACACACAACTTTAACAATCAAAAGAAACTCAAGGGATTGGTTTTAATTTAGTTTTGTTTTGCCCTAAGAACAATAACAGATAATATTATATAAGAAGCATTTAACTTCTATATGTGCGAAGGGAAGAAAACATGAAAACATTTTAGTTGTTTTTGTTAAAGTAAAGCTGAACCGTTTTATTCTTAGATTGCAAAAAGGCAAAACATTTAACTATATTATTATGGAAGTGCAACTACTATTAAAGCTGAAATCCATATCGTATCTTTTAATATTCTTTATATATATTGAAATAATTTAACATAGAAATTAATTCAAGCAGAACATGTGTTTTATATTATTACGAAAAGTGGAGATCACTGCTGCTTGCAACTCAATAAAATATATTTTATTGTTTAACGTTTTTTTGCTTATCTGCCACAGCCATCGCATATAGCTCGCAGTCTCATCGCATCACATCACTCTTCTTATAGCTAATCAGATAACGTCGCAGCGGCAACATTTTAATCCGTATACTTAGCTCTATATTTATCTGTATTTATTAGCTAAGAAGAATATTATCTAACCGAAACAATAAAAAAAGATGAGATTATTTTCAAAAGAATTATTATAAGCGGCTAAAATAAATATATACTTGGATATCAGTGGCGAATCGTGGGATATAGACACCTTTTGAATATGAAATTTATTTAAAAAAAACCAATCCAGATAATTCAAAAAAACGGAAGCTATAGTAGAGTAGATGATTTCCAATCGCATGATTTCCAAAAAAACTTTCAAAATTTCTATAAAATTCTTTAGACTTCTTACATCAGACTTACAAAATATTTCTATTTTCAATCAACTTCCAAGATTTCTCAGATACTCCTACGATTACATACGTTTTCAAGGCTTTCTTCATAAAAGTTCCAACGGACTGAAGGTTCCACAACTTTCTTCCATAAGACTTCTGTAAGACATCCACAAGACTTACCAAAGACTTCCAAGACTTCTTTCCATAAGACTTACAGAACACATTCAAAATTTCTGTAAGATTTTTAAATATTTTGTTTATCAAGATTTCTGAAATATTCTATTCCTTCCATAAGACTTAATTACAAGACACTTTAAATATTTCTATAAAACTTCCATTTATTTTTTTTATCAAGATACTAAAGTTTTAATAAAAGTCTGTTTAGAAAAATTTAATTCTTGGAAGTTTTATGGAAGTCATGGATGTCTATAAGACAAAAAGTTGACAAAGAATTTAAAAAAAAATAAAAATCTTGGAATTATTTTAGAAATCTTCTTAAGACTTCCAAGTCTCACTTTCGTAAGTCTTCAGCAAGAGTTCTACAGGACTTACAAAACACTTTCAAGATGTCTATAATAATTCCTAGATTTAAAAAAAATCTAGACAGACATCCATACAACTTCCAAGAATTCCATAAGACTTCCATATCATTTTTTCGAAAATACTATTTTCAGTCGATCCGTTCTCTGATTTAATATGCATTCTTATTATTGTAATTATCTGTAATGACGAAACCTTCCTGTGTTATTTTTTAGGGGTTTCAGTTTGAACACTTGAACTATCTCGCCACTGCTTTTGCTATATTTATGTACCTATAACCAGCACAGTAACCTTGAAAACAGAATTATTTATTAGCTTACCTTTAACTATTTTTTTTTCAAACAATATTTTATGAATCGAAAGTTTTGTTACAATTTGTTGTTGTTGTTTTTTCCCATTCAATTTTTTGTGTAATTTGTATATTATTCGCATATAATTAGATTTTGTTTTTAAATTTTCACAACTCAAATCTCTGCAGTATATGGAAGATATTTAATCATAAATATCAAATATATGGTATGGGGACTCCTATATACTATGTTAAAGACTATAGCGTTCTATTTATGTGTAAGAGAACAGGATTTTTACTTATAGAAATCTTAGAAAGTTTATTGAAATTTTGAAGTCTGATGGAAAGCTTGAAATTCTTGTGGAAATCTTTGAAGTCTTGAAAGTTTTATGGAAGCATTGGAACGGAAATCTTGAAAGTCTTTTGGAAGTCGCAAAAGTCCGATGGTAGTCTCGGCAGTATGGGCATTTTTTTTGAAAGTCTTGGTAGTTTTTGAATTTATAATAGAGGGAAACCAAAGAAGTCTTGTGGCATCTTGGAAATCTGATAGAAATCTTGGAATTCTTATGGAATTGTTAAAGTCTAATGGTAATCATGGAAGACTTTGGGATTTTTTTGTAAGTCTTGAAAGTCTTATGGAAGCTTTGGAATGGAAATCTTATGGAAGTCTTAGAAGTCTTTTGAAAGTCGTGAAAGTTCGGTAAAGTCTAGGAAATTTTTGAAACACTTGGGAAGTTTTGTGGATGTTTAATCGAGGGATAATCCAAAGAAGTCTGATGAAATCTAATCTTAGAAATCTGATGGAAGTTTTATAGAAATCTTTGAATTCTTGAATGTCTTAGGGAAGCATTGGAAGTCATGGGATTATTTTGAAAGAATTTTGAAGGGCATGTAAGCCTAATGGTAGTCTCGACAGTCTGTTTTATTTTAAGTCTAGGAAGTCTTGGGAAGGTTAATTGAGAGAAGCCAAAGAAGTCTTATGCAATCTTGGAAATCTGATGAAAATCTTTGAAATATTATGGACATATTGAGGTCTGATGGAAATCATGGAAGACTAGAATTCTTGAAAGTTTTATAGAAGGAAAAATGAAATGAAGATTTCTATTTAATGATCTCATGCGACTTGGTATAATTTAGGCCACTTTAGAGTTTTCTTCTTATTGTTAACTTATATAATATAGCCACATGTAGTATGTTGTTAAATCTCAATGTTAAAATAATTTTGTCTAATAATAAGAATAAACAGCACTAATTAAAATTAAATTAACTTTAAAATTAAAATATTTCATATACAAAAGTAAACGATGCGGTTGAACAAATCGCCATATAGAAAATCTTCAAAATTATCTATTTAATCTACGCTCTTGTACATAATACGTAAAGTTTACCTGTACAAAAAAATTTATATTTTGTTGATGGAGTTTTTTATATAATTTAAGGAAATTGACAAATTAAACGAGATTTTAATAATCAATAGACAGCTTGGAGCAGTGTGGTTAGCGTCATGGTTATGTGCTTAAGAGTTTTGAGTTCAGTCGAGCTTGATCTGGTCATTTTTTTTTTACTTACTGTCACTTGTATTTGTCATAACAAAAATATTTCATTTTCATGTTAATTTTTCAGTTCTACTTCTACGACTAGCTAAAAGGAGTTGAACAAACCAAAGTACAAGTGACAATATTTTGTTTAATATTTCTGTTTCAGTAAAAATAATTAAAAATAAGTATCTGAAAGGACGACCCAATTTTCGATAGATATTTTCAATATATTTTTTCAAAAATTACATCAGAAATTATAAGACAACATTTTAGTGGTTTAATCGAGGGTTTAATTCACGTAGGGTTCTTCTTAGATAAGATCCAAGTAGGAAACCATCACCTACAGAAATATTGAGACAAGATTGTGATAAGCACGGGAAATGTTTCGGAAATTATTTCAGAAATCAGGAATCATCACTCATTCAAAAATTATATCAGAAATTTAATTCGCGTAGGGTTTAGATAAGATCCAAGTGGGAAACCATCACCTACAGAAATATTGAGACAAGATTGTGATAAGCACGGGATTTGTTCGGAAATTATTTCAGAAATCACGAAAGTCACTACGGGGATCACGAAAATTCTTTCGGAAATCAGGAATCATCAAACTCATTCAAAATTCGGATCTAAGCAATTATAAGACAACATTTTAGTGGTTTCCCCCATGCTGGGTTCCTCTTAGGTAAGATCCAAGTGGGAAACCATCACATACAGAAATATTGAGACAAGATTGTGAAAAGCTCGGGAATTGTTTCGGAAATTATTTCAGAAATCACGAAAGTTATTACGGGGATCACGAAAATCATTTCGGGAATCAGGAATCATGAAACTCATTCAAGAATTCACGGAAATTCAGATGTAAGCATTTATAGGACAACATTCTAGTGGTTTCCCAGATTATAGGAAACTACTAAACGAACAAAAAATATTTAAAAATCTTTGATAATCTGAATACAAAGTGCATCCGTCTTAATAAATATTCTTAATTCACTAAAAAATCTACTTACAATTTGATCAACTTCGTCCAGCAATGCCATATTTATATCGGCGATGCCACACATCTCCCTGGAATTGTGAATTGCTGTAGCTGGTAAAAATCTCTGACCATCTAAATAATGCCATGATAATAATAATCATAACTAATTTCTTAAATCTACTTACAATTTTTGATGGTTAACTTTGTGTTCTAGTAAGGCTATTATATCCTTCTAACCCAACCTCCACTCAGCGCTTCCGGAAATTAATGAAAATCGTGATGAAAATGCAACTCCTTATTTCCTATGAAAAGTTAAATAATCAAAAGAAAAATGAAAAATAAACTCCAATTATTACTTACTGAAATTGTGCAATCCAAAATCCAACCGGGTGACGCACTGAAGCAGCTGATGCATTGAATTGCGCAGTTCAATACCTGAAAATTCCAATTGGATTTTAACAATTATTGATTAAAATCAAATATTAAAGATATAAAGATTATTACGAAAAATATTAACTTACTTTAGATGCTTAATTACAGGTGATTACAGGATTTGATCGCTGATTTAGAGTTCCGCTGACTTTTATAGGTGGCTCTTCTCTGATTTAATCTATCGAAATCCGATTACCTTTATAGAACCAGACAAAATTCATTATTCTCCTTTTTTAACAATTTGAATTACCTTACATTTAATATAAAACCGTGCAAATTTTCTGAACATTTCGATTCAAAGGAATTAAGAGACGCCACACCATTTTGAAGGATATTGACCGTCACGTAGACTGCGTAGACAGGAAAATTTGGTTAGTCAAGCGCAGGAAAATTACAGAAAAAATGGTAAAAAGTACCTAGTAATTTTACCTAATTGTGGATGCACTTCGATGAAATAGAGATGACACAGAAGTAGCTTCGCAGATTTTGGGGCACCGCTGATTCTCGGGCTCCGCTGATATTTCGAAATTCAATATTTATTTACTGTAAACCCAATCAGATTTCACTCAATAATCCTCTTATTAACGCTTTTTATTAAAAAAAATACCTCCACATACTCCACAAACTGCAATTTTCCTGGAATTTTCTTCTAATTTCCAAGAAAAAGGACGCCACTCCGCCATTATTAAAATCACACGTCATCCAAAGTACAAGCAAAATTACCAAATGAAAGAGAAAAAGATCGCGTGAAGAAAAAACGTATGACGCGCATTGCGCGGGTGAATTTTCGAACTTCGAAAAAGAGGGGAAATATGAATGCGGAAGTAAAAAAGCTCACCGTTGCGCTATATATTCGCGCGCAACATCTTTTATTTGACAAGTGACATAACATTTTGGTGTTAATGCGGCCGGCGTCATATCGAATTAAATATGTTGCGCAATTTTTCTTATTAGATTTTGTTTGCAATAACATAAAATTAATTAATAAAATTACAATTACATGCAAATTAATTGTAATTAAGTGGAAAGTGTAGTTTTAGCGTATAAAATAATTGTTTAGTTGATCTATGTAGCCAAAATTATCGAATATTTTCTTCAGGTCAGCCGGAGCGATCTTTTAAACTGGCGGATTTGGAATTATAGCGGGGAGCTGTAGTTGATTCTGGAACTGCGGATTAAAATGTCTACAATTTATCGTAAGAAAATGGAAATAATTTACAAATAAGTAAAATTATTGTTAATTTTCTTTATACTTCAAGTGCCTAATAAATGTTCGTCACATATTGGCACGTCCAATTCCGCAAGAAGCGAAGCATATTGCGTGGGACGCAGGAACACAAAAATTGGTGGCCGGAGAGGTCCGAACTTTTCAGTTGCGAAGTATTTACCTAGGAATTTATCAAGGAGGCAAAAAAGAAGAACACATAAATACATTGGAAACACATAGGTAAAATTAAGGGATACGGGTCAAGAAAAAATTGTGCTCTAAATAATTTCTATAATTTCAGATTTTCATTGTTTGGCCGCAACACGGTTTCTCCATCGCAGCTAAAAGCTGAATAAAAATGTTGAATAAAGAGCAAACAAGGTTTAGCTTTGATTCGCAAGTTTAAAAAATTATACAGACCCATCGATCCATATCCAACAGTATTATCAGCTTTAATGTCCTGTCCTGTCTTGGAAAAGTCATGAAAATCTGGGCAGCATATAACGAAATTCATAATATATAAAATTCTCAGCAAATTCATTTAAAAGGAAGTTTTTGAGACTCAGTGAAAAAAATGGCTTGTAATTGTTCGCCAAACTCCGTTCAAATTGTTTACATAATTCTACTGGTTTCGGGTAATTTTTATCAATATTTTTTCTATAACGCGGCAAAGCTTAATATTATACAAATTCTAATTTAGATAATTATTCATAAAACTAGACCGTTACAGTTTCTACACAGATAGGGGCAGATGAGAGGCATTTTAAAGGCAATTTCAAAAATATTACTCGAGATTATTTGAGTTACGGTATGCTTGATTATTCCAATTGTTTCTGGAATTCTTAAGACATTTGATTTTGGCGCAAGATTTGTGCTAAATTGGAAATCCATGGTTCTATGGTAATATCCTTAAATTTTTAAATCTAAAATTTGCTCAATTTTTTATTACAGTAATAAATTGTTTTGTGAATTGTTAAGTGGACTGACTACCTATACTGAAACTGTTCAATAAAATTTTGAATTTCATAAATTATTTTTGATTTTCATAAATAAATTCAGTAATTTCTGATGATTTTTAAAAGTATTTCTTATATCTGATAAATTTTGAGTTCTTAAATGATTTCTATAATTTCTATAATTTCCAATAGGATTTATGATATTTATTAGATTAATTCTGATTTTTTAAATGATTTATGTAATTTCTTTTGATTTTCGACAGGATTTCCGTGATTTCACAAATTATTTTTGAAAAAACTCTATATGTCCTGGTATAGGGTTCATTAAATCATACATAAAATAATCTTAATGATAATTTTAAATTGTATAAAATAAACTGAATTTTTAGATTTTTTTACCTCATCTACTCCTTGCATATCCTTTGTTACATATTTTAATAAAACTTTGATCTCTAAGGCACTTGCTTTACCCATTAGGTAGTGAAATTTAGCTGGACCCGCATGAAGTTCAATTTTTTCACAGATTTTTCTTTGAACTCTGTATTAGCCTTTATACTAAAATTGTGTGACCGTGTGAGGCATGCTTTTTCCCCATGGGGTGTAGCCCTTCATTGTTTTTTGTATTGCACTATGTACTATAACCTGTTCGTTTAAATAAATAAAATAAAATACAAAAATGCTGAATTTCATATTACAATATTACTATAAAGTATAAAAGAATTATTTGCTAAATTTAGCGATTTTTAAGTGCTCGTATGTCAGCAACAAGTATATTATTTTCTTGGTCCGAAGAATACAAGACACTTACCTCTCATATGTATGTAAATTAGTTAATAATAATGTTCTAGACCAGAGAATTAATCTTTAAAAACCCGATAAGCAGACTTTTCTTTACAAATGTATCATCTAAAATGCACAAAGAAAAATAATAAATTAAATAAATAGACTAAACTAAAATTTGAAAACCTTTTTACAGAATTTTTGATACGCCATCGACTTCTCAAGTGATTTTTTTGATCGGAAAATGGTCAGAAAACTCACCATTTCCAAATATAAACATATAAATCTAAAGAAATTTACATTGTTTTGATTTTTCATTCGCAACAAAGTCTTGTTTATATTTTAAAAAAATCAAAAAAATTGCTTTGTTAGTTTTCATACATTCCCGAAAAAAACCACTCAGTTTTGTTTAAAAATTTCCTATGAGATGGAGTTGATAAGAGTACTATGACCATTCTCCATATAATTCGCTTGTATCAAAAAAATAATT